>JADBJO010003480.1:136803-141803 GCA_016801955.1 Conus betulinus | reverse complement strand
CTCTCTCTCTCGCTGAATAACTGAATAAAATACTATTCACCCATCCATGTTATGTATCTCTCAATCTATTTTGCGATTAAGTAATCCATCAGTCTATATCTCTGGTGGTCAGTTTGTCTTTCATGGTAGTTAACTGAGTTGTTAAACATACTACACACGATGGAACTGTATCATGGCAGAAGAGAATCAAACAAAATCATCACAATTTCAATAGATCAACTAAACTCAATTCCAAGTGTCAGATCATACACTGAATGGAAACCTACCCATGCTATTTTTTGCAGGTCAGGGTCGTCATATCCAGTCCTAAAGACAATCATTTTCTGCTCTCGTATTCCTCCTGAATGGAATGAGGTTATGCAGATGCCCACAGTGGTCTCGTACTACTGGTCATGGTGATGAACGACCAATGGCAAGAACAGATCTGAGGCCAGAAAAAAAAAAAAAAATATTTGAAATAGCGCTATACTGACTACTGGGCATCTGAACAAATAACGCCATTCTATTACCTTTCTTGCTTAAATCAAGTCTTCGTCTGCTGTAAGCCTAGCTGAGACTTCACTAATTCTGCTCCTTTTCCTCGGAGTCTTTGTCTCTCCAGAAGGGATAAGGAAAGAATTGCACGTGAATCTCCTGGGATGTGACTCTCCCACCTTCCAACGGGTCCTGTTAAGTACCTTCTGGGCAAAATTGATAGTGACTCGTTTTGGTTTTATAGCAGCAAAGCACTCGAAGTAAAATTCAGCTTTGTGGCTTGTGTTGCTGCTTGACGTCTCAGTTTCCATGGTCCATCCAAATACCACTTTTCAGCCACCTGCTTTGAATTTCAAAGATCTTTCAGCAGAAAAAAGCCACGACTCCATGATATGCCCATCCCCTCACACCCCTCACCCTACCATCCCCTAGCCTTTCAGCTGTTTCTATGTCTGCTCTAGGTGGTTTCCATATGTAATTTTTTTCTGTGACGTATTGATTGTAAAACTTGTCACCTTTCTTCAGCTTTTAGAAAAGTTGAAATAGAATCGGTGACCTAGTTAATTTTTCTGCATGGGCAAGCAGAGTAAAATAGATTTTTTCATGAAAATTGTTAATAAACACACTGGGTTAAAAAAAAATGAACTAGTCAATGTTTTGCTGATTCGGCTATCTTTTTCCCCAGTCATTCAAGGATTTAAATGAATTATCATCCACTAAACTGCCTACACAAACGCCCATACATATACAGCCCTAGCACATGGGTAGCTGTTTGTAGACTCGCATGCGTATATGGACATATTCCTCCTAATACATACCCGCGCATGTAAGAGCACACACATACACACACGCGCACACGCACACGCACGCACACACACACACACACACACACACACACACACACACACACACACACACACACACACACACACACACACACACACACACACACACACACACACACACACACACACACACACACTTTCACGCACACGCGAGCTTTTTTTCATTATTCACCACACCTGCAGTCCATAGGGAGTGATCAACACTGGTCATCAAAGGGCACCCTTCTACAGAAGACACTGCACCACCTCCTGAGCCCATTCTTTCGACAACAAATGCTTAGTTTTGAGCCAGTGTGACTTAGCAGCTTCCTCTGCAGGGTGCCACAAGCACCACGACCAATCATCAACTGTCTTCACAAGTTTACCACAATTAACAACTATGACACGACCTTACCGTAGACAAGGACCTGGCGAGAATGTCGATATTGTGATCACAATCAGAGCAGGGCATGAAGGACACAATGTTTTAACTAGTTTCAAAACGAGAGGCGACAGCAGGCGGAAAACTGGAACAAACTTAAAAGAAAAGTGACTGTTTCGCCGAACGAGACACACAAATTACAGAACAAAACGCGACGCGTTTCGACCAATTTGGTCTCTTTCAGGCAACGCAAACAACATTCAAGACAACGAAAGCGAAGAACGAACATTCACTTATCTCCTCATACTGGGCCCAAATGGATGCCCTAGAGTTTAAAACGTGTTTTAATGATGATCAGGGAGGATGCAGATGATAGAGATAAAGTTATGCGGTTCCTTTTTACGTTTTCTTTTTTATTCATCTCAATTAATATGAATCTAACAGAATACACGCGGACCGCTTTAGTACATACAATGAATAATATATTTTCTGTCACCACGTTTTACGGTATGGAAGATAATAGCTGTAAGCATTGTTCGAGATGATTCTCCTATGTAACAAACATCCGAAATTGTTGTTGATTTTTTTTTTTTATCAGACAGGTCCCTTTCTGCTCCTATTTTCTGTTTTACTGTTGGCAGTGAACAAAATGATCTTTTAGACCTCAAACATGTCTTTGGTTCGTCCGTGTGCCACTTTGCTGCCCTCTATTCGTACAACCCGTGGCTTTTCATAAAGCTGAGAATGAACGCAGCAGAGAAAATCCCCTTACGTATTTTTCCTCTCATTACACTTGGCCTTTCAGGTTATAAATCTCTTTGGTCTCTCCATCTAGCTAAATGAACTAACTGCACATCATCTTTCTACTACAGGTCAAAAACACCATAGCCGAGAGCAACATTTGAATGCATACATTTATAACTCTGTCTAGAGATCTTCCTTATCATGTTCTTACCGGAAGCAATCGCTTCTCGTTTCCTGCTTCCCTCACCATGGATTAGGGCACAGGTAGATGTCCACATTGATTTCTGGAACTGCTCTGTCAAACTGGTAAATTATCACTGACGGGATTGGTCTGCCTGCAGGAATGTAGTATTTGCAATTGCACTGACAGCTTGGATTCTGAACAAATGGATCCACCATACATCTACTGCGTCCATGTATCTAGTAAAAAAAAAAAAAAAATCTGTTGTTGCTCCCATAGTCCGGACATGGCTAACTTTTGCTCTGCTCGTTGGTCCTCACACTTTCTGAGGTCATAACAAAAGAAATAGACATGACGTACCATCGTGCAGCCTCCTTTCCCACTAGCGTGCTTCCAGTCCGTAATTTTGCGCTGGAATCAAACGGAACTTAGTCAGCGGTGTGGCGAGAGATTATGACTTCCATTGTTTCTGTGCCATTATTGCACTTTCTGTTTGCAGCTTGAGCGGCTATTCAGTGTGTGTGTGTGTGTGTGTGTGTGTGTGTGTGTGTGTGTGTGTGTGTGTGTGTGTGTGTGTGTGTGTGTGTGTGTGTGTGTGTGTGTGTGTGTGTGTGTGTGTGTGTGTGTGCGCGCGCGCGCGCGTGTGTGTGATTTACATGCTTTCTCATCGTCCAAGCAGCTCTCAGCAGGATTTCTCCCACACCGCTCAATCTGCATCTCCATACACAGCTGTAGCTAGCATGTCCTATCGCAGCTTTTACAATGGCAGTCCACGACTAGCAATCAATGTCCGGTCTTCCAGAGGCATCCCACCAGAGGATACACTGCACTGCTGTCAGTAAATCACATCGCAGTGTTCACACCCTTAGCCCATGACGAGCAGTAAGTATCCGGTCTGCAAAAGGCGCCCCACCAGAGAAGACACTGCTGCAAGTAAACCACCTACTAAACCTATTGCATACTGACCACAACAACTGTGAAGCCGTGAAGTCAGCATGATTAAGAGACTATTTCCAGAGGGTACCATTCAGCAACAGTTCTCATGAACTTTCAGCCATTAACGGCTTTGATGCGAACTCAGAATGGGCTTGAAAAGATAATCAATGCTGGGGTCACCATGACAGCAAGGCATGATAGGATACAGAGTTTGTGGAAGGTTGTTTTTTTTTTTTTTTTTTTTTTTTTTTTTTTTTTTTTTTTTACGATCTATGAGGATGAAGATGATAAAAATGAAGTTATGGACTTACATCCTAAGCTTTTTTATTTCACTGATACTGGTCTACATAAATCAAAAGGGAATTTTACACGCTGTGCTTAAATAGACATCTATATTGACTACATAGTTCCTTTATCTCTTACGACGGTATAGAAGATGGTAGCGATGGGCAACAACATTTCATATGCAATATTTATCGTTGGTTATTGCTGATCTTTTCTCTGACAGGTCTTGGCAGTGAAGAAACTAATCGTTGAGACTGACTGTACATGACCTTATCAGTCTCCGATCTCCGTCCAAGAAGTGCGCACCAGTCTATGGAAATGGCTGTCAGTGCAGGACATAGGTATGTGCCCTGCAAAGTTTGCCCAGAACACCGTCAGAACCACAATGAACCCAGGAACTCTGAAAGGGGAGCTTGTCCACAGGTGAGCACATGTCGCATAGCGTGTTTCAATTCAAAACTGTACCCTGCTGTAATGGAAATGTTCACAATGGCCTTTTTTCTCTGTAGTTATAGGTTAATAGTATTCAGACTGACACTTCGTTTTCAGAAGCTGCGAAATATACCCTCGTCCAATTTCGAGGAGTAAAATTAAGTCTGCGGGTGTTTGGCTTGAAGGAAGCAGTACCTGCCTTAATGCTGAATATTGGGACTCTGACCAAATCAGAACACTATCAGCCTGCTGTCTATGCCACTGTCAACTAAAGAACGGCCACCTGCAGCCCTTCTCATTTTGCTTTGTCTCATTATTTTCTCTTTTCCCCAAAGGCCCTGTACTCTCTGGCGTGGTAATGAATTGGGTGGCCCACAATCTCCCTGCAGACTGGTGCCCTCCGCTTTCCAAGACAGTTCTAAAATGACTTCTTGGACTATCAGGGAACTCGTTTATTTTTCTTCTGTGCTAGTGATGGGCTATGCGTGACCTCCTGGCTCTCCAAGGTCCGTCGTCGTGACACGCTCCTGTGGAGGAAGGATGAAGAACGACACTGTTAAATCTCCTATATACTTTTCTCTCTTCTTCTGTTGTTCTTCTTGAGTTACATTTCCAGACCAATACTCTTTTCTTTCTATGTCTCCCATACTGACTTTGGTGGCTCACTAAGTCCAACAAGTTCAGTGCCAGAATTTCCCCATTGCTTTTGTACTACATTTTTCTTTGTATTTCTAACAGCTCA
>JADBJO010003480.1:100000-128552 GCA_016801955.1 Conus betulinus | reverse complement strand
TGCCAGTACAAGCACAGAAGCTATGAATTGCATCCAGTGCTCTCTTTCTTTCACTGCATCTGTCTGTATATCTTGCATCAAAAGCCTTGATGCAGATATTAAAACTCAGATTGACAGCAAACTGAGGATCTTTAAACAGACGATGCAGGAGAAAATTGACAGTCTGCAAGATGAGTGCAACACACTACGCAATCAGCTGAAAGAACAAACGAAGCTGATTGACAGTGTGTCTGACCGTCAAAAGCACCTCTTGAAATCAGCTCGTGACTGTCAACACCATACCACGTCCACTGTAAAGTCATCAAAAAAGTCATCGCAGCCAGAACTAAAACAACTGGAACAATCTAGCGACGTGGGTACTAAGCATAGTGGTGTTACGGCTGACAAAGAACAGACTGTCACTCACGCTGTGACCGACTCCGTCACTGTCACCAACAACAAACCAGCCTTTGACAGACAGCAGACTGACTCCACCCCTGTCATAGGTAATACCACAGCAGTCTCTGACCGACAGCTCAATCAAACTAACCCCAAGTTCAGGATCCGTCTTCCCCCGAAAGGCAAAATTGTCAACTTCATTGTGGGGGATTCTAACCTTCAGTATATTGACCGACAGAGACTGGACAGGACGGGGCTCACCCATGTACGCACAATGCCTGGCGAAGGTGACTGACGTCACTGCTGCCCTCAGAGATTGTGCAGTACGAGAGGATGTGCAGCGGGTGGCATGCATGTGGGGGGGGAAACGACCTTCACAGACACTACTCTGTAGACACGCTACAGCAGGACTTTGGTCACCTTCTGGGACAGGTGAAAAGAGTTTTTCCTGCTGCCAAAATTGCTGTCTCTGCCCTACTTCCTAGAAAACCTATTCCTTTGAAATTCATCAATTTGATGAATAGGGAACTGCATGTCCTATGTGCAGAAACAAATGCATGCATTTTTTTTTGAAACAAATTTCGTTGACCAAAATCTTAGGATCGTTCAAAGCTATTTCACATCGGATGGTGTTCACCTGTCTGCCAGTGGCTTATCGCTCTGGTTACGGCAAATCATTCAGTTTCTGGCACTCCGTGTGAACCGGCCTCCACGGAATACGGGTAATGGGGCAAACCCAGAGCTGTTTTCAGGAACGGCCCATTGCAACAAACCATACCAGACCACAATCTTCAAAATTAAAAGAAAACCAAGTCAAGCAGCCTGTCCCTATTGAGTTCTGTCGGAGTGTGCAGCCCATGTACCCCCAGTCAGTAAGAAATCGTCCCGATTCCTGTCCTACAAATTTACCCCCCCAGAGACAGTTCAACGTAGTTCAAACAATCACTTGGACAATGCTCCTGAAAGTGTCCACCAGAAATCCAATTCTTCTTCTTCTAATGAAACCTTTCCCCCCGCCATGCAATGCCACCCATGTACTTTAACAGACCTCCCATTACATCAATGCCGATGTTTCCCCCCCATGTGGCCTTTCTCCCCCCCCTTCCCTCCTCTGCCTTTCAATCCTTGGACACAAATGCAATCCTCTCTTCCTCCCCCCCCCTGCTAACAGAAATTCCGGTATCTGGAATTCAGATCAGTATCTGGAACACAAATGCATCCCTGATCCCTTGCCTCTCCCCCTGCCCTGCTTCCCTCCAAATTCCGGTATCCCCTGAGCCCAGATAACTTCCTCCCCCCCCGCCTCCCCCCCCCCCCCCTCCCCCCTTCCTCCCGCCCCCCAACCCCCCTTCCCCCCCCTTTCCTCCACCCCCTCCCCCTCCCCCCCCCCCCCGTGTCTTCTTTCCCCTCCTGCTTGCTCCGTCTCACCTCCACCTTCCCACCACGCGCTGACTCCTCCTCCCCTACCCCCCCCCCCCCCCCCCCCCTGTGAGTCTTGTTCCCCCCTGTATTGCTTAGTTACTGTGGATGACTGTACTACTGTGACCCGGACACAGCTTGAAAGCGACATTTTTCTTGGTTGGTCATACTTTCCTGAATATTGTTATCATACACATACTTGGATTGTCCTTTGGACTGAACTTCATTGCCCTGCTTTTTGAACTTTGTGTGTTCTTGGATATTTTATAATTGCTGATTTTATATTTTTAATTGTTGTTGTAACAGTATATCTATTTTGTTTTATTGCACAGGACTTTGCTCTAGAAGAATTAATACAATGGACCATTGTAATGTAATTAATACTGATACTGGATTACGCATTGGTCACCTAAATGTTTATCATCTACCAAATAAGATTCATGATATCTGTTTTCTTCTAAACGAATCCCCTTCTATTCATCTGCTTGGTCTCAGTGAAACTCGCCTTGACTCCCGTTTCCCGTTTCACTGATACAGCTTTATCCATAACTAACTATAACTTTGTCCGACGCGATGCAAATCACTCTGGTGAAACAGGACTCGGAATATACATTCATCAAAGCATCGCTCACTGTACAAAAAGGCGGCGTGACCTTGAGCCTGATAATGTTGAATGCGTGGGCTGCAGGTAAAACCCTCCAACTCAGCCCCTCTTCTAGTTGGATATATGTATAGGAATCCCGCTGCCACCTTCCTCTGGTATGACAACTTTGTACGCATGATGGATGAGGTATATAAGAGCTATCCAAATGTCATTCTTCTCGGTGATTTTAACATTGATCTGTTAAAACGGCAGCCCTGCCCTGGGATGCGACCACCACACTCTTTGGCTTGCATCAGCTTATTCATAATCCAACTAGAATCGCAAAGACATCTTCTACATTGCTGGATCATATCTACACGAACAACAAAGCCATGGTATCCAATATAACTGTGGGCAACAAAAGCATAAGCGACCACTGTCTCATTTTGTGCACTTGGTCTTGTAAACTTCCAAAGCAACAGAATAAAGGCCACACAACCCATTCAATATCGCTGCTTCAAAAATTTCAGTAAGGATGAATTTTTCCTCGACTTAAGCTTAGCTCCTTTCTACAGTGTACTCAATTACACAGATCCAAATGAAGCTATAATACCTGGTATAATATCTTTCTCTCAATCGTTGATAAACATGCTCCACTTAGAAGAAAAAGGGTAAACACAGAGTACTTCCCAGCTGGCTGACAAAAGACATTATTATAGAAATGGCACTAAGGGATGCACTTAAAACCGCAAAAAAAGTAGATGAATATAAAAAGCAGAGAAACAGAGTATCAGATCTAGTTAGAAAATCAAAATCTGAGCATTTCAAGAAACTGATAAACGCAAACAGGGATACAGCATCACTATGGCGTGCTGTTAATGAAATAACTGACAAGTCAAAAAAAAATCAGATAATACTGCGACTATGTGGTCTGCTAACACTTTCAACAATCATTTCCTTCATTTAACCGAATCGGTACAGACAGCTGCAATGTTACATTTTTTTAATCGATATGAGACTCCAGCTGTTCTCCAATCGTTTTGCCAAGAACGATTAATACAAGAAATTCATTTAGCATCCCCTTGCTTGCTATTAATGAAGTTGGTTCCTTAATTTCAAAACTTAAAAAAAAAAAAGCAATGGGTCCAGATAACTTAAATGCTTCTATACTCAAGCTTGCTCTACCTTACATTGTTGATACCCTTACGTATGTTTATAATTTGTGCATTGATCAGAATGTCTTCCCATGTGGTCTAAAGGCTGCAAAAGTCATTCCCTTACCCAAATCAAGAGATCTCACTGATTTAAACAATTTTAGACCAATATCTCTTTTATCCGTTGTATCGAAACCTATTGAGATGCATGTTCACAAACACCTAACTAAACATATGGAACATCACAAACTGTTCCACCCATTTCAGTCAGGCTTTCGTCGAAATCACTCATGCCACACGGCCTTGACACGCCTCTGTGATACATGGCTATCAGCATCAACGAAAGAAAAAACTCACTGGAACTGTTTTTCTCGATTTTAAGAAAGCCTTTGATCTAGTAGACCACATATTATTATTAAAAAAAAACTGCATATGTTCAAAATCCGGCAGTAGTCACCTTCTTTCAGTCATATCTTGAAAATAGGACCCAGCGTGTTTACTTAAACGGTACTTATTCTTCTGAAGGAATAGTGAGCTGTGGGTGTTCCGCAAGGCTCTGTCCTTGGACCTCTTCTCTTCTGTATTTTCATAAATGACCTACCGATGCACATATCTCACAATGATGTCATCTGTGATCTGTTCGCTGACGATAGCTCTCTTCACTGTAGTGATACAAACATCATATCTGTACAAATATCGTTACAACAAAGTATAACGGATGTCTTAGAATGGTGCAACCAAAACCGAATGGTCCTTAATCCGCACAAAAAAAAATATGGTCCTAACATCGAGACAGAAACATCAACGACAGCATCTTATGTTGAGCCTAAAAATGAATGAAACCTTGATCGAGCAGGTTACCGAACATCGTGTCTTAGGCGTGATCATCGATGAGAATTTTAAATGGCAATCACATATAAATCATGTTTGCAAACAGTTGGCTCGCAATTTGTTTTTTTACTCCATAAACTCAGTTATTATGTTGAACCACACATCCGGAAATTATTTTTTGAAGCCCATTGCCTTTCTCACATCAACTATGCGTCCACTGTCTGGAGTGGTGCCGGTGAACATCACATAAAAAAAAAGATCAACTCTATGTATAGACGGGGAATTAAGCTGATTCTTCCCGACAAGTCTCTCTCGACCACGAGCAAATTCGCAAAACTAATGATGTTACCACTGCAGAGCCAACTGACCTATAATAAAGCAGTACTAATGTTTAAAAGTCCATGCAAACATGGCGCCAACATATCTTGCTGAGTTTATCCAATGGCAACAATGCGATATGATTCAAATAATTACATTTTACCACGTGTCCGCATTGATTTGTTCAAATCTAGTTTTGCATTTTTTGGTCCATCTGTGTGGAACTCTCTTCCTCCGTCTGCCAAAACATGTCAATCACTGCCGTCCTTCAAATCAGCAATACTTAAACATTTACTTGAACAATAAATCTAACCTTTTGACCATAGTCTCAACGCCCTACTTTTATGCTTGCCTCTGTATTAGCTAATGAAAATGTGCGTGCGTGCGTGCGTGTACGTGTAGGTGGTGTGTGGGTGTGGGTGTGTGGGTGTGTGCGTGCGTGCGTGTGTGTGTGTGCGTGTGCGTGTGCATGTGAACGCGCACGCGTACGTGTCTGATTATGTTTGTGTAATTTTTTTTTTTTTTTTTTTTATTATTTATTATTATATTGTTATTGTAATTATTATAATGTTGTCATATTTTTTCATGTTTTTTCTGCCATTATTTATTATATGTGCAGTTTGTCTAGTTGAATGTTGTAGAATAGCTCTCTCTTTCTCTCTCTCAGACACACATACTCCCTATCTCTCAAGACACACATTCTCTCTCTCTCTCTCTCTCTCTCTCTCGCAACACTTTCCAAAATGAAGAAACACTACCCAACACTCACGTCTTCCACCCACAGAGGTGTCATTAGCTTCTCATCTCCTTATTTTCCAGCGACACAGCATGCCAAATACTTCTCCACAGCCTGCCAGAGCGGTTGACGATAGCTCAAGATGACGCAGCACGTGCAGCTGGTTAGGCAATGGAGAGGGTGAGAGCGTTGATGGAAAGCGCGCGGGGGGGGGGGGGGGGGGGGGGGGGGGGGGGTTGTCAAGGAAATGGGGTAGGGGTGGGGGAGCGGGGGGGTTCTTGTTTCTGCCACCTAGATATGGATTGCTTCTCTCTCTCTCTCTCTCTCTCTCTCTCTCTCTCTCTCTCTTCGCCTGTGTGTCTTTCTGTCCTTCTGTCGCGGTGTCCCTGTTGACCATTTTCCCTGGTAACTCTCTCCGTGACTGCTTTTTGCCGGAGTTTCTGTGGTGTTGTCTCCCTTTCTCTGGCTGCCTTTCTCTGTGCTTTTTCTACCCTCGGATATCCATACCATGAGATTTGTAGTAGTTCATTCCCTTCAAATGTCAAAGTGGGATGGGGGTGGGGGGGGGTAAAAATTTGAGGATGTAATGGGAGACTTTCAAAGCACCGCACAGATCAAATAGGCAACATGTTACGATATGCAGCGAAAATGGCCTCTCTCTCTCTTCTAGAAAACATGTGTGATGTGAGGGTCACTCACTAACAAGGTTGCACTTAAAAAAATCAGTGTATGGATTATCATCTATATTAGTTTAAGGTGTTGTTGGTTCAAATGATTGAAACGTAAACAGTCTGACCATAGTTTGTTGTTGATGATGAAGTCGTTGTTGCTGTTGTTGTTATTGTTGTTGTTTCCGTAAGTCGAGCGTCAGAGGAAAAGTAATAGGAACCAAAAACAAAATTGATAAATAATTTTTTTTTAAATAATAAAATGGTGGATTATTTAAAACGGTTGCGACTACTAGTTTTCAGTTTCTTTTTCCAGTCTTCACTAATTCGAATACATTCTTAGAACTGTTCTTCAATGCGTGTTTATTTTAATGCACTTCACAACACTGGAAACGATTTATTCATATTTACTGAGTTTCCTGCTGGGTTACAGTTTTTGCCGACCTTACTCCCTTACTTTCATTTATTATCTATTTATTTATTCAGTCATTTATCTACTTATTCATTCATTAATTATCAAATTTATCTTTGTTTATAGTTTCCTTCATTTCATTTCATTTTTGTTTTCTTCTTTTATTTCCTGTCACGACTGATTCATAGGCACGGGCGTGAACTCTTTGAACACAGACTCAATCTTGGATTCTGTCCCTTTGCCCTTGACTTGCCGCGCTTCATCCGGTTTATATTTCATCACTTTCTTTTTTGCCTCGCTTCATCTGTTTTTTTTTTTTTTTTTTTTTTTTTTTTTTTAAGATTTCATAACTTTCTTTTTCAACGCCTGCCTACCTTGCGCTGAAGAGATCTAAGCTAAGTGAAAAATTCGTTCATTTTCATTGTCCTACTTGTATGCGTCTTGCATGAGAAAACCTAAGAGGTCAAACGCGTGATGCTTTGTCATGTGGTTCGTTTGTCCACGTTTCTCTTGGCAGCTCGCTAACATTTGTTTAAGATTTGTTTAGATTTCCGCCTGCAGCCGTCTCACTTTGCAACTAGATTAACTTTCCTTTTCAGTTTTCCAATCAAACTGGTGACGTCGCAAATTTTATGTTTGCCTGAGATGAGGTCTATGCACCGATCTCGTTACCTGTTGTTTAATTGTTTTGTTATCTGTAATTGCTGTAGACGAGTGTTGATTTATCATAATATTAGTGAGAAAATGTCAAAGGTATGTTCTCTGACCGTGGGTAAGGACTGCCCATTCTGTCTGACCACCGAGTGAATGTGACAATCATTGGTGGTGGGCGACCATTGTTATCATTGTGTTGTCCACGTCGGTGTGCACGCATAATATCATCATGATCCCACACTTTGCCCGGCACTGATCCTGCAACAACAGCCGTGACACAATAGTCGTAAGTTTCTGACCTGGATAGGCATGGTACACTGAACAATTTCAAGTTATCTCGTCGGGAGAATATTTCAAAATTTTTCGATTTTGTCGTCAAGAGTTGTACTGATCTGTGACAACTTGAGAGAGAGAGAGAGAGAGGAGAGAGAGAGAGAGAGAGAGAGAGAGAGAGAGAGAGAAGAGAGAGAGTATGTCAATCGTTTCACAGGGACAGGAAATCTTTTCACCTGATGGGATTTAAACATGAATACCTCCCGGGCTAGACGATGGACATGCTTGTCTCCAGCCCGTCCTCTCCAAAGTCCCCTTTCTCGCGACCGCTCCCCTTCTTCCAGGCTGCACACATCCCGGATCCTCGCCTGCCTATGGCCCAGAGGCCTCTGCGTGAGGGCTGCTGAACAGAGCAAAGCTCTGTTCATTTTACCCATATCTCCATCTTCTATGTTCAGAATATAGTGATCAGTCAGCTTGCAATTTAGTTTTCCATGGAAAGACAAGGCAGGAACAACAACTGGGTGCCTCTTCATCTGCAATGATCTTTGATAGTTTAGTTTTGTAAGATCTTGGTGTATGTAGATGTGTGAATTTTCATTTCTCAGTTGTTTTTTTTTTCCTTTGCCTAAATATTTCTGACTTAATTTTCCTGTTCGTGATTCTGATTATGGCCGTTCTGTTCTGTCCATGCACAAACGTATCCACTCGGTGTGTTACACTAATGTGGGCAGGGTGGAAAGAAAAGACTCCAAGCGTTTTCTGTATAAGGTGTGGTACTTTTTTTCTGTCTCTTCTGACGTTTCTTTTGAGAATCCCAGGGGCAAATTGATTATTTCAACTGTCTGCATCGACCTAGAAAAAGCTTTTGAGAAAGTCTGGAAAAAACGGTCTGAAGCTGAAGATGCACCACTATGGGATCACAGGCCACATGTGCAACTAGATCAGCCAGTACCTGGCCAACAGAAAAGTTCGGGTACACAATAGAAAGCACCAGAGCGAGCAAAAAACAATGAAAGAAGGCGTCCCACATGCTGGGGTTCTCTCTCCCACGTTGTTTATATTCTTCTTCCATCATTTTTCTCCTCCCTTGCATTACATTCTCTTTGCTCAAATACAACTAAGGTAAATAAACACATGCATATTCCAGTAATTTCCACGAATATAGAATTTGACATAGCTGATAATGTCAATGATATGAACAGAAAAACAATAGTCGCCATACATTGCTTTGATACATCATTTCATCATTTCAACTGATTTCAGGAGTTTACATTTTCACAAGGATTTCTTGTCTTGGTCTCCCCCTTTTCCCCCTCTCTTTTCTCTTCCTCCCTCGCTTCCCCCTCCCCTCCTCCCCTTCCTCTTTCCCTCCCCCTCCTCTCCTCTCTCTCCCTCCCCCCTTTCTTTTAAATGAAAGGGAAAAAAAGAAAAAGAGAAAAGAGAAAAGAACCGACAAAGTAAGGTATCGGGACAGGTAAACTAACAAATAAAAAGATGTTATACGAAAAAAAAACAAACAAACACAAAAACGAAACAAACAACAAAAAAAACACACACACACACACACAAATAAAACGAACGAACAAACAAACAAACAAACGCAGAGAACAGAAGGTAAATTACCCTCACATACACAAAACTATTTCTTGTCTATATAGTATACTCAAACTTCTCTTTAAGTCTCATTCTCTCTTTAATCCCACACCCCCTTTATATATACCCCCTCCCCTAGTTTTTACGATGCTTATGGATGTCTGACTATTTCTTGCCTATTTTTTGACTATTTGTTGTTTACCTAGTATTGAGGAAACATTGTGAGGGAAAACAGAAAAACAAAAACAGTTGCATTTAGTTGAAGTTGTTGTGTCTTATGTGTACCATTTTATATTTAGTTGCTGAGTGTAATTGACAATAAATAAATCAATATACATGTTAAAAAAAATGGACAACAACCTTGGCTTGTGACGATTTCCATTTTTAGGCATATCTTTTAAAGAGTTGGCATTTACTCCTCAAGCAGACCCTGAATAAGGTGCTCATTTTCTTTCAAACTCCAACAGGCGCATATCGGAACTATGTATATATTTTTTCAATACGATAGTTTCTTTTCAAATCTTCTACGAAATAATGTATTCTAGGCTTACTTTGATTAAATCTACATTTGTAGTTGAATATTTTGCCCATAGTATAACAATATTGAATATTCCATCCGTTTGAGTTATTTCATCGGTGCCAAACAATATCAGTTCAAAGTTAAAGGACATGCACACAAGGTGTACGGTTTTCTGTTAAGTAACTTTTGCAGATTTTGCCAGAAAGTTTTAGAGTAAGTACATAGCCATAAGTAGTGGTGGATAGAATCTCGTTTGCTATTGCAAAAAGTACATCTATCATTTTCAGTTACACCCATTTGTTTCAAAACAACATTTGTAACAAGGATTCTATGACACATTCTAATTGAAACTATTTTTAGTTTCATTTCTTTTATTTTATTAGCCAGATTCAAAGCCCCGTTCCAGTCTACTAAAGTGTCATTTTTTCCCTTCCAGTTCTTAAAACAGTTTTATATAAAAATAATTGTCTGCTTTTTAGAAGATGATTGTGATATAATCTTGAACCGTTTTTTTTTTAACACTGCATACTGTTTGAAGTGCTTTTGGATGTTGATATCCACGGTTGCTGTCTATTTTGATATCTCTATTATCATGTATTCTTTTATTGCTTGTATACAACTGACATAATGCAGATAGTTCACATTTATTTTCCATTTTCTGCAGAAATCCTCCCCAGCTTGAAAAAAAAAAACCACTTTCCTTTAGAATATCTTTTACAAGGAAAACATTGTTAAGTGCCCAATTTCTCCAGAAGAAATATGTTTGGTTGATTTTAAATTTCTCGTTGTAAAAAATAGGTTCAGAGACAATTTCTTTGCTGTCATTTAAATCGATATTAGTATTAAGATTGCGAATGCTAAAAATACATCTCTCCAGAAAAAATTACATCGGCTATCAGTGTAGCAATTTGCTCGATAACTACTAAGATAGTTTACTTCTGGACATAGCGTTTTGGAGTACTCTTTTTCATCTCTGAGATCAAATGTACAGCTTTCTTATCCATGCTAGTTTTAATGCATTTATAAAAGTTTTTATGTCTGGAATTCCTAATCCGCCATGCTCAATGTCGTACGTAGATTTTTCTTTGATGTTTTTCTTTGATTTTTGTTGATTTGTTGTCCCGTATGAAATCAAAGCACATATTTTGTAGTGATTTAATCTCAACATCCGGTGGGTTAGGTAATAAAATCCATTTATAAACTAACTTTGAAAGAATAGAGACTTCAGTATTGCAACTCTGCCTAGTGGGGTACACGCTCTTTTTGCCCAAATTTTAAACAGAATTTTTTACTTCTAACAGTTTGTACGCAGCATTAATTTTCCTAAGATTTTAAAATCGTTTGAGAAGAACCAAAGTCCTAGGATTTGAATTTTCTGTGGTTCCATTCCATATACTTATGCGGTGAGTACTTTTCAGGTGAGTTTTTCTTTTTTCCTAAACAAACAATTATTGTTTTTTTCAAAACTAAGTTTTAATCCCGAAATTTGTTCACACTCATTTAATGTTTCAAACACTTTCCATACGGCTTCCTATCTCCATGTAGAATAAACGTTGCGTCATAAGCAAACTGATTTATCTTAAACTCAGTGTTCGAAATAACTATACCTTTTATTTCTTGATCTCCTCCTATTTTACACGCTAGAATTGCAGCACACAAAACAAACAGATAGGGGGAGACTGGGTCGCCTTGACGACATCCTTTTTTTTACATCAAAGCTTGATAAACTTTTCCATTAACTGTTAAATAAGATTTTATATTGCTACAGAAGATAGAATCCAGTTACAGCGATCTTTACCAAAACCAAATGCTTTAAGAGTTTTTTTTTCCATGAAATTCCAGCTCACCGAATCGAACGCTTTTTCAAAATCAATTGATACAAGCAGTCCAGGCAAATTCTTCTTTTTCTAAATAGTACATCATGTCGTAGATTATTCTCAAATTATCTCCAATGTGTCTGTCTTTTATAAACCCAGTCTGATCTTCATTTATGAACTTGGAAGCACTGCCTTTATTCTATTTGCTATACAAGTTGACCCGATCTTGCATGTTACATTTAACTTTGTGATCGGTCTCCAGTTTTTCAAACCTTCTCTTGGCTTATCACCTTTTGGTAGACATATTATGATTCCTTCCCTTTGTGTTATGGACATTTTACGTTTACTGAAACCTTCGTTAATGGACCTGACTACAAAATCACCCAACTGCTTCCAGAAAAAAAATGTCATCCCGTCGGTTCCCAGACTTTGATCATTTTTCATATGCTTTAACGCTATCGTTGCTTCTTCTGTAGATATTATACCTTCCATTTTATCAGATTCTAATTTAGTTATTTTTGGTAAGTTTATGATATATTGTTCTAGGTCAACATTTTTGGTTTGTCTTTCTTCATATGATTGTTTATATAGAATGTTTTAGTTTCTTCCAAAATCTCGTCTGTTTCTGAAAGTGCCCTGTCTCCGTGTGTTACAAGTTTAAACATTTGTTTGCTCACATAATGTCTTCTCTCTCAAGGGAACAAAAGTATCTGTTTACTTTTTCTCCATCTGATGCCCATCTCGCTAAGTCGCTTTGGAGCGCAAGATTATGCCGTCCATTTTTATTTTTCTTATCTCTAACAATTGTTTCTTCTTTTTCTTCTAAGAGCATTGTGTCACTTTTACTTTTGAAGCTATCTTTCTCCAGTTCTTGTATTTTGTGGTCTAACTCTTGTTCTTTCGCGTTAAGTTCCCCCTTTTTTTAATTGAATATGTAATTGTTTTTTGCTCTGATTTCCATTAGTAAAGTGTCTAGGAACAGCTGGTTTGATATTGTACATTGTATTTCGTTGTTTGGAAGGTCCATAATTTTTGTTCTTGCGTACGGTAACACGCATACTGTTCTTTTACTCTTTCGATTATTTGATTTATAATTTCTACATAGTTGCGATCTTTCAATAAGGATGCATTAAATTTCTAAAACATTTTCTTTTTTAATTCTTGCTTTAAGTTCAATTCTAATGTTATTAGTGAGTGATCACTTCTGTATCCCACGAGAATATCATCATTTTTCACGTTACTGAGGAACGAGTCAGAAACTAGAAAAATCCAAACGACTTTGTTGCATTCTTCTCCTGGTAAAATGAGTAGTTTCTGGGTTGAGTTCGCGCCAAATATCTACCAGCTCTAAATCAGACATCATTTGTAATACTGTATCACTGTCTTTAATGTCATTAATATGCTTGTAATTATAATAATCTAAATTTGGGATTAAGCACAAAGTTCCAGTCTCCAGCTAATACTACATTTGTAACACATAATTCTTCTGTTTTCTTTTGGATACTTTTATAAAAATCTGGGTTGTCTTTGTTTGGACCCTATATATTCACCAACGTAATCTGTTTATCCATTGTGTTAATAATCGAAATAACATAATTACCTTCACTGTCTTTTATTGTTCTTTCTATCTTAAAATAAAAATTGTTACTTAAGAGAATGCCTGCATTTCGTGATCTACTATTATTTGATGAAAGCACACACTCATATTCCCATTCGGTACGGATGTGAAGTTCTACGTTTTTAGTAAAACGCGTGTCCTGTAAAAATGTATTGAGTATTTTTTGCCTCAGGTACTGAAAGACATCTTTTTCTTCATATTTACCAAGACCCTGGCCGCTTAGTGAACAAATTGTTATGCTAGTAATTGTGAATGGTTTGTTTACTGACGAATAATCGCCCCTTTTTATTTCACCGTAATTATCAGTGTGATGTTTCCTTTTGAACCCGAAAATTGGCCACCGGCTAGTCGGACTAGTCTTTACACACTCTCTCTCGCATTCTCATCGCGATCTTTCCTTTTGTGGCTGATGCTTCTTGTTGGGTCCCATGGCAATTGATAACTGTTCTCTTTCATCTCCTAACCCATCTTCACTCACCACCTAATCAACATGCTTTCTCTTTCACGCTTTTCTCACATACATGCAACACATGACAAAGATATTGTATTGCGCTTAGGTCCACTTCATGAGGAGTGAAATTATAATGTGTCACTTTTTCATATACAAGCATTATACCCGGTGGGTATATGAACAGGTACATATAATAGTGAACCTGTAAACCTCAGAATTCATTTTCTCTTGTAATTTCGTAACTTTACGTCCCATTACTTTAAGTGTTTTTCTTTGATCACTTTGTTTTCTGCAAGTGAGGAATTCAACGAATAAATTCAACCTTAGCTTCAAATGTACAATACCTTTTGTTTGTCAGGTAATGGAATTCGACGATTAAACCCTTCAATAGCTTCAAAAGGACAATATATTTGTTTGCCAGGTAACTGGATTCAACATTCAAGTCACAACAGTTTCATAAGGACAATACCATTTGTTTGCCAGTTAACGGCTAATAATCCAGTATTTCTTTCGATTTCTGACCAGCGCTTTGCGCCGATTTCTTTCCAACACTGCTGAAGGGGTTAAAACATCAATTCCCTGGGATCTGAACTTTGAGTTTGACTGAAGGGGGGAAAGCGCCATGAGACACTTTCTTGCTCATTTTTTGGGCATGAAGTGTTGACCCCCGAGTCATAACCGGAAGGTAATGGACCTAAGCGCGTTGACTGTCTGAGGATTACGAAATCATAATAAAAATAATGACAATTACTATAGCACCCAACCTAACAACGTAGGCTGTCGGGCGCTTTACAAGTTTTTAACAATTCAACATCTTAGAATATGAGTAGAAAACACATACGCACCAAATATTGCGTTCATAGGTCATCAACATAGCTACACCCACACGCGCGTGCCCGCGCACAGCCACTCGCGCGCACACATACATCCTCCGCGCGCACACGCACCTGGAACATACTGTTGCACACAAGAACATACTATGTAACCAGTGAACAGTTCCTTTGTACACAAGCAGAGTGAACACATACATACTGTCTTGTGGGGGTTGCCCGTCTTTTTTGTTGTCTTTGCTGCGCTCTTGTCCGCCGGCATTGTCTGTTAGCATCCGCAGTCCGGGAGCCCCCAGGACCTGTAACCAATAGAAACCAAGAACGAGGAGGCAGTATCTTCACTCCCGATCGGGTCATACTGACTGAAACATGTCTGGGTAAGAGCAAGGCTGTCCTAGTATTTAGAGTGACGAAGAACGGCTACTGTTCCTAATGTATCTTTTGAATGCGTCCGACTTCCATCTCCCTAGTTGCCTTATCTGTGTGTCTGACATGCCCCGAGCTGCCGCTGCTGTTGCTGCTCCTATCCTAAAGCTATGTGATGTGAATTGTGCTGCTGGGTAGCGGCAAAACGCCAGTGTAAGGCGCAGCCCGATGGATGCGGATCTTACCTTGCAATTTTTTCGTGGAGCAGAGAGTGCGTCTTCACTGCTGGCGTGTTACTCGAAAAAGGAAGTGCTTTTACGCATGCCTGACATACGTCGAAAAGGGAAGTGCTTTTGCGCATGCCTGACATGTGTTAAGACTTTTGTCCTTACCGGAAAATACCGGAATAATCGCACTCCGCCACAAATTCCCTTATGTCCCATAAGAACTTTTCTCATCCATGCTTTGCTCGTGAACGCCGCTCGTGACATGCAGACCATGGAGGACGTGATAGATTTTCCTTGGTCAAAAACGGCTGCGTTTTCTGGTGTAACCCTGCCCCTTCGCCGTTCACCTATCCCCCCCCCCCCTTCCCCTCCCCTCCCCGCCCCTCTGACCGGTGTTGTTTTAGTGTTATACATTGATACATGGTTGTTGCATACACCAACATATACACATGCACATGGCTACTATTCCAAAGACAGATTCACATTAAAAGGCATATAATTTTACACATTTGTACATGTTGTATAAATCAGTAAATACATACGCACATGTGCTACTGCTCCAGAGACAAGGTGACTCGTGACTCATGACTCGTGACTTGAATGTGAGGCCATCAGCCTATTCACATGAGTGCAACAAACAAGAAAAGAAATCCATTTGATACAGTTAGAAACTAAATTTACCATGACTGCAACAAAACATTCGTCCATGACAGTATGTACATACAATAATTCTATCTTAATCATGGCATAAATGCTCTTATTACGTTCTTTCTTGTGAACATAATATAGTACACATATTATTATTTGAAACTCATGATATGAATGCTGTTGATACTAGCATGCAAAACACATGATTTCTGTTACATTTCCTAATCGTATTTTGTGACAATTATACAGCGAGAGAGTTTCTACACCTGTGTCGTATAATACTCCGGAAAGCCCGTACTATTTTAAGCATCCTTTATCTACTTCGTTTACGCATGCAACAAAAGGTGTCTAGGGCTCACCTCGATGCGCTAAGTTGAATGGAACCCTCAGCTAAGCTGTACGACCACTACTTTTCCCATGAAACTGCGACAAAATACACAGTAAGCTCAGCGATCACATCCAGAGAGCAACCACCTGCAAGCCATTTTGACTGCTGATCACGTGTTGTAATTTTTTTTTTTTTAATTTGGATCATGCTCAAAAATGGCGTGCAGGTGGGGAAGGAGTACTCAGCTTACTGTGTATTTGTCGCAGTTTCATGGGAAAGGAGTGGTCGTACAGCTTAGCTGAGGGTTCCATTCAACTTAGCGCATCGAGGTGAGCCTAAGACACCTTTTGTTTTTTTTCGTCTAAACAGCCCCGAGAATGGAACACGCGAGCTATTCAAGACTGGGACTGTGCATATGGTTATGTACGCGAACTTCATGTGATTTGCATTATAACCTTACATTTAGCACATACCGAAGGGTGCTTGCTTTTTACTTTATGTTAACTAGAATTATTGACACCTATTTTTCGATTATGTTTATTTATTACATACTCACTCACGTCACGGCAATATTTCTGTCTTGTTTCCCTTTGTATTCAATTGTAGTTGACATATGTACTATGCCCGATTCTTACCTATTCGAACCCCCCACCCCCAGGTTTATTGGGATTATTTAAACTTTTTATTCATACTATACCCCCCCCCTCCCACCTCCCCCCTCCCCCCCCCCCACCCCCCCACTCCCCCCCCCCCCCCCCCCCGCCCCCCCCCCCCCCTCCCCCGGACCACATAGTGTTCCCATGTGGTGTAACCGGGTGATGACTCTGCAGAGTGCTTCTTCCATGACCTCTCTCCATGCTCCCTTTGTACTGGCCATGCATTCTTAAATCATCTAATCAGTCTATAAGTACACTTATCCTCTTATTCACCTTGATTGTCTATACACTTGGCATAATTATATATTAGTAGTATAATTCAATTTTACTACACCCTTGATCTAATCAGGCTCATCCCTCCTCAATCAATCTGGACTCATACATTTTCTTGTCCTTTTTCTTTCGTTTTACATGCATATAATGTAAAGTACATACAAATACACACAAAGTACATATATGCACACACATGCACAAATGCATATTATATATATATGCATATGAATACATACACATTCACAACATACCCATATACACACATACACATTATAGGACATACAAACACACAAACATATACATACGCACCCATACATACAGGTACACACATACATACACACAAATAGATATATAGATAATGTACATTTGGACAACCTGTTATGTTCTTAAAGTATTCCGCTCCATCAATCCATTTATAATAGCCTCATTCTCCCTTCAGTTCCATTCATATTTGTACAGTTTCCATTCATATTTATTCATTACAAATATTGTCCTCAAAGCCAAAGAATATCATTCCATAATTCCAATTCCATAGTATTTAAATGACATTCACATCCCCCTCACTACATCTTGGGTTCACTGTTAAATAATTATCTCTCCATCATGCATAAG
Organism: Conus betulinus; assembly: GCA_016801955.1. Lineage (NCBI taxonomy): Eukaryota > Metazoa > Mollusca > Gastropoda > Neogastropoda > Conidae > Conus > Conus betulinus. Next base: position 111,184 of record JADBJO010003480.1, on the reverse strand, counting down.
TACATAGTCAGGCGTCACGCTTCACACCTGGGTATACATTCGCATAATCTTATTTGTGTTTATATTAACACACTTACTTAAATCTGATCAGTCGTCTACACCAATCACAATTGCTATACTCATTTCAGGGATTCAAACGTACTTTCCATGGCTCAAAAACATCATCGAGTTAAAATCCATATTAACCTTTCTCTATATATATTATCACCAAACATCCATTTCATTTATTATACAATATCTCAGTTACTATGTTTTTAACATGAACATTCACATAATCATTATATATACATATACATGCCCACAACCCAACAACCACACCCATTTTGACTTCAGCTATAAATCACAGAAACAAAATAAAGTCTCTTTCACAATGTCTTAGAATTGTGATTCTCTGTATTTTAATGCATACAAAAGTATACATTGCTAGGTCACGTGTCATTTCCATGTTTTCCATTTGTAATAGTTTACTTAGTGTACTGAAATCATGTATTATTTCTAAATGTTTATAAAGAATTTCCTCCCTTAATGGCTCTATTATGGACATATCATTAAAAAGTGTAATTCGTTTCTTCTGTTGGACAAAAAAGGACATGTTGTAATGGCAAACATTGTCTGTGTGAACCTTTTCCCTTGTTTATATGTAATTCGTTTACCCCTAAACGTAGTCGGGGGTTAGTGCTTTTCGTATTTCGCTATGTGATGTCATAAAAATATTTTGCAGTTTTGTGTACGGATTTAAAAGCTCCAGAGACAAGGTGAGAGAGAGAGAGAGAGGAGAGAGAGGCGAGACGAGAGGAGAGAGAGGAGACGAGAGACGGGAGAGAGAGAGAGAGAGAAAGGAGAGAGAGAGTGGCCTCTGAAACCTGAAAAAAAATCACATAAAAAGCAAGTCTAGCAATATCTTTTCAGATTCAGATTCAGATCAGAAAACTTTAGTATATCTCGTTAAAAGAGAAATTACATTCGTGACCGCTGCCCTAAAAGTTAAGAATTTACATATTTATAGTTACAAAAACGTGACACTGAAAATTAAAATTACTTTCAAAAAATAAAACATGCGTGTTTCACCAAAAATGTGGGAATTCAATCTTTCTCCTTTTGGTAGTAGCAAATAAAGCATGCACTCAGCCACTCATAATTATATATGTGTGTGTGCACGTATGAGAGAGAAAGAGAGAGAGAGAGAGAGAGAGAGAGAGAGGGAGAGAGAGAGAGAGAGAGAGAGAGAGAGAGGATCATTAAAAATCATCAAGATAACACATATTCCAGGCCCATCTCTATTTCTCACTGTTCTAGCACACACACACACACACACACACACACACACAACACACACACCAACACACACACACACACACTCCAGCATCTATAGGAACTTTTCCCGCTTGCTGCACAGACATACACAGCCGCGCACATGTTTATGTCACAGATGATCCACCGCCTCTTCTTACACGCTTGTGTTTGTTTAAAAGCGCAATGGATTTGAACACAAAGCTCTTTTTTGTGCGCATCAGCTCAGCTCTGGCGACACAAAATCGTCGGCATGAGGGGAAGGAGCTCAAACTGTCGCGCAAGCGTAAGCCCACTGTCACTAACAATCGCACGAGCCTTGTTGACGCACGCCTTGCATACAACTCACTCATACTCTCCTGTCCTCACACCAACAATCTTACCATAGATGTCACACAACGCTATCCAGAGTTTGCTGTTTTTCAAATTAAGATTTCCATACAGCAAATGCATGAAAAAATCAAGGACGACTCAATAAAACTCCTGTAAAATGTTTTAAAAATTTTGGCTGGACATGCAGATTCCTCAATTTGCGTAGGAAATACATTCTGTGTTTGGCACGTTTTGTATGCGAACCTGGTGTGTGTATTGAAAGTGAGCTTATTGTCTAATGTTGTGCCCAGATTTTGTGTATCCTCAACCCGTTCCAATTTTTCTCCATCAATATGAAGATCAGGCACATAATTTTTCGCTTTTCTAAAATCTTTGATCATCTCCTTTTTTTTTTTTTTTTTTGACGTTAAGTCAAGATACTTTTCTTTACACCAGGTGCTGAAACGCTCAACTTCATCAAAATATGTTACATCAGAATGGAAAGGTCTACAAGGGCTGTATCATCTGAATATGTTATGACTGGTGTGTTCTTCTGTACCAGTGCAGTCGTTGGTGTACAGAGTAAAGAGGACAGGAGAAAGAACGGTACCTTGAGGGGCACCTGTGGAACAAAAGAGGACAGATGACATGAAGGGTACTTGAGTACCTTTCACCAAGGGTACGTGAGTCATCTGCACTGGATCTCAACATGCTTAAAGGTAATGAAACCCCAATAACGATAACAATAACAACTACAGCAGCGGTAAGTAATGGCACAAGAAGAAGGAGAAGAAAAAGAAAGAGGCGGAGGAGGAGGAGGACGAGGAGGAGGAGGAGGAGGACAAGGAGGAGGGGAGGAGGAGGAGGAGGCGGCAGAAAAGTGGCGATGATGACGACGATGGGAACACGATGATAATGTATTGAACACACGCACACACAGCCACACCATATACATGCACAGCCACACATACGCAAAAACAAACGCAACACACGCACACACACACACAACACACACACACACACACACACAGAGAGCAACACATGTTTTTAGGAGGTTACAATCAAAATAAACAACGAAAGTGACCCGCACAATCTTTCCTAGACCATGTTTTTGTGGACAAAAGAAAAAGATTATACATTTGTTAGTCGTTGAATCTCAATATCATTATGTATTCTTCACAGTTTATGGATTCACATGGACATCTTGCCTTTTTCACTTAATACCATTTCTCTCCCCCATGGCCACCCCCTTCCCATTTCTGTGGAGTTCTCCCACTCTCTGGCCCCCTAATCTTCGAACCTTTTTGTCAGAATCAATGTATGACCCACATTTTGGATACGTGAAACACAACTTTACACTGTCATAGTGCATGGGCTGAGTTTCTCCAACTATTTCTGGCCTTCCCTCCCTATCCATTCCAACCCACCCCTCTCTCCTCTCAAACCGGATTATCTGAAATGTCTGTACAACAGAGTAGGTGAAACGGATTATGTTATGCTGAAGAATTTAAAAGAAGGAGAGAGAGAGAGAGAGAGAGAGAGAGGAGAGAGAGAGAGAGAGAGAGAGAGAGGAGAGACGAGAGAGAGAGAGAGAGAACATGGCTCAAAACCTGTTAATAAAAACAAACTAATAACCATATTTGTCATCACTGCCACATGCTAATAATAATATAATAATAAAATAATAATAATAATAATAATAATATGTGATTATTTGTTTCCTTTACGACCCATCCGACCCCCCCCCCCCCCCTCCCCATTAGTCCCCCCCCCCCTACCCCCGTCGAGGGCGTGAAACTTCTCACAAAAGGCTTTAACGCTTAGAGGCAAAGGGACGTTGTACGTAGTATATACAAATAGGTAATAGACCCATTAACCATTGTGCCTTACCCACCGCACATGGTCGAACTGTGTCAAGGTGGACGAAGTGGTCAGGTGACAATGGGCACCTAAGGTAGTAGGGGTTCGGACCTTCCCGATAGTGAAAGGGGGGGAGGGACGTAACCACTAGGACCTCGGTGCATCAAGTGGGCGCTACATACTCAGTCAGCTGAGGTCGCTTTGTAAACAGTTATTAAAGAGCAGGAGTCTTGGGCTCGTTTAGATGGTATTGCCGTGGAACACTGTGTTGGTTTCTATTGTCAGGCTGGTTGAATACGCGTGGACGTTGTTGTCGTAGCCTCTTTAAGATAATTACTGTGTTAAGTGGCCCCCGAAGTCGGCGGAAATTTTCGATGTCCATTTGGTGCCAAGTATTTGTTGCTAATCAGTTAGGTAGGGATATGTGTAAATGCTGATGGGTGGAAGAATGTAGCGAATGGAGAACTCAGGATACTTGTGAACAGGGGGTTTGAGAAGCAGCATGGACAAAGCCATGGCCCGAAGGGGAATCCTTTGTTTCCTCCCTATATAAACTAAGGGAGGACAACAGTAGAGGGGGAGAAGAACACCACAAGAGAGAGAGAGAGAGAGAGAGAGAGAGAGAGAGAGGAGAGAGAGAGAAGGAGAGGAGAGAGAAAAGGGAGGAGAGTGAGCAGGACACAGGGTCGAGAGAAAAGTGGTCTGGGAGATAGAAGAGACAGCAAAGTCTTAGGGTTAAAGACAAGCTGGAAGAGAAGAAAACTAAGTTTGAGGCCCAGAGGTGGGTTGAAGACAGACCAAACTGAATTTGAGCCCAGAGGTGGGTGAAAGAGACGAAGAAGAAGAGTTCTACGTCGAGATCCAAGAGACGGCCATGAAGACCCAGTCCTGAAACCTGGAGCCAGTCAATCAAGGGCGTCACCATCAAGCAGTGCTGAAGAAGACCTGAAGAGACTTTTACAAGAACTGTGGTGTGGTGTGAAAGCGTGGTTGTGTGTGTGTGAAAACTGGCCAGGTAAGAAGTCATTTTTATATAACCCGAGATTAGGAAGTATTGATCTTTTATGTATTGATTTGTTTATTTTGTGTAATTGGATTTTTTCATGTTTGATTATAAGTAGCATAGACATTGCATTTCTTGTGCTCAATCGTGTTAGGAAGAGAAACAGAATGTGTGACATCCCATTCCCAGAGAGAGGTGAATGTTTGGTGGGTGCATGAGTGTGCATATGCGTGTATGAGTGCAGAGATAACCTTGGTGTGTTGCGGCCTGACTAATAATACATCAACTTAGTGCACTTAGCAATACTGTCACGATTTCCCTCGTCCTGGACAAAGTGGCGAGCCTGCCAGGATTGCATGGCCCAAATTAGTCTCAGGAGGGAAACAAAGTGAGTACTAGAGTAGTACTGGGGCGAAGTGTCCCACTAAGGGCAATTACAATTAGCTCTTTTATTATTTCCTTTACTTCTTTGAGTGTTGTGTATTGACGTGTGTGTAGGATGGTTGCATTATATCAAAGGTCGTTCAGAGAAATGAAAGAACTAGGTTCTAGTCTTAACTCTCACAGAAGCTGTGGTTTAAGATTAAGGCTCCTTTGTGTTAGGAACACTACCACTGGGTTGGTGTACTCGTAACGTTTAGTAGATAAACTGTGTACCAACTTTTTTCTGGGTTTATAAACGTAATCGTTTTAGTACTGCTAAAAAATATTGGAAAAAAAAAATGGCTGAAGAAAGTTTTACCCCCATAGAGAAACTAGTAGGTTTGGGGAAAGAAATAGGATATACAGGAGATGAACTGCGTAAGTTCAAAGAGACTCAGCAGAAGACTGAGAGAGATGAAAGGGCTGAAAGAGGAAGTTTGAATAGGAACAGCTCGACGCTGTCAATAACAAAAACTCAGGTGCCGAGGCTGAGAGACTTAAACTTGAAACTGCTGCGTCGAAAGCCAAGTCAGATGCAGAGATGCAGAGAGGGCTAGAGAGCAGATGCAGAGAGTGCAGCTGCCAGAGCGAGAGCAGAAGCGGAATCAGAGATTTTAGCCAAACAAATTGAGTTTGGAAAGAATAAAATCTGAAAATCGTAGTGAAATAGACACCAGTTCTGAGTCAGTAGGCCATATACTAAATTCTGGCCTAGGCGTAAACTCCCACTTCAGAGTCAGAAAAGAAACTGATTCGATCGATGCCTATATCAGTCGGTTTGAATCGGTTGCCGAGCACGAGGGCTGGCCGGAAGATAATGGGGCAATAAACCTGTCTGCCTTGTTGACAAGTCGTGCGTTTACACTACCTTACCCAAAGCAGATCAGAGGGATTTTGACAAGTTGAAACAAGCAGTACTGAAGGCATATGATTTGACTGAAGAAGGTTTTAGGCGTAAGTTTCGCGAGGCGAGAATCGAACAGGGTGAGACATACACACAGTTCGGAGTTAGACTGGATCACTTTTTAACAAGTGGGTAGAACTTAGTGGAGTAGACAGTGATTTTGAAGGCCTCAAGACACTGGTGGTGAAGGAACAGATATTGGATGGTTGTGGGCCGGGCCTCACCATCCACATCAGGGAAAGGATGCAAACCACAATAGCTGAAGAGTACTTCAAGCAGCAGAGATTTACCGTGAAGCGAGGCGTGACTTGCCTCAACAAGAGGAAAAGCCTGGAGGCATATCCAGAGGATGGCAGGCCAGCACATGACTCACCACGATGATGTCAGCAGTACACGCGCGTAAGCCCATGGCGTCACGTGAGCAAACAAGTGTGAAGGCCCACGTGGTTAAGGGTATAGATGAGCGTACCTGATTCCTGTGCAATAAGACAGAACACTTGGCAAGCGACTGTATATTCAAGTCACAAAAAGCAGCAGCAATGAGGGTCAGGCCAAGTGAGAGGCAGGTAGAAAGAAAGAGATGGAAAAGATGACGGTGTTATTTGTCTGGATTGTGCTGTGTGTTCACAGATTCAGGCGATAACATGGATGTGCACAAAGGCAGAGTAGGGGACGATGTGGTCAATGTCATTAGAGGACTCTGGGTACACTGGTGTAATGGTGAAGGAGTCCCTGGTTAAGAAGGGACAATTTTACAGGTAAAACACAGAAGTGTAGACAGATAGATGGAACAGCAGCAGAATTCAAAACGGCCCTGGTGTTCATTGATACACCATTCCACAGTGGAGTTGTACAGGCTTTGGCTGTTCCAAAGCCGCCACATGATGTGGTAATTGGAAACATTACAGGAGCATGTGGGTACGAAGACCCAGACTGTGATTTCTTGTGTGTTGAGTCAGAGAAAAGAAATCATGGGAGAGAGAAAGCCCCAGGCAGTCACACACTCCAGAAAGCGTAGGAGCGTGTCCAGTGAGACTAACCCCACTCACTTACGGGCAGAGCAAAAGGGGCGATAACTCGCTTAGAAATTTGTTTAGGCTCGCTCACACAGGACAAAACAAAGGGGTTAAGGAGGGCACTATCGGTTTTAAGTTAGAGGATGGGATATTGTACCGAACTTTTACTCACTCGAGTTCAGGGAAGACGAAAAAGACAGATCGTTGTGCCTACGACACACAGACAGGCGGTGATGTCCGAAAAAACATGTGACGTCAGCCTCGGGCCATCTTGGTAAGAAGGCCACCACAGAAGATTGTGACGCAAGAGTACTACTGGCCTGGTATCCTTGGTGATATCAGGCGTTTCTCTGCACAATGCAGCACATGCCGCAGGGTACCCAAAGGTGTGTTTACAGAAAAGGAGATCGGACGGGTCTTACCAAAGGGGCCGTAGGCCGAAATAAAACGGTCAGTCGAAAAAGTCGAGTTGTGTGTGCGTGTGTGTCTCTGCCGTGCCATGTATGCATATGGTGGCAAACATAGCACGTGGCTGGTTTGCGGGCCACGTGTATGAAGAGAAATGGAGAGAATTTCCATAGAAACATAAGGTTTATCTATATACGGCCATACTACTTAGAGCTGGTGTAAATTTCAGATTGGTGTTGATATTTGCGTGGGCTATAGTGGGTATGTATTAATTTTTCTCTAATTTTCTTGCAAGAATAAAATCTTGGATGCATTCTCTGATGTAAGTAGGCTTATGAGAGGCCTAGCTTAGAGTTGGTTTAAATGAGAGAATTTATGAAAGTTTCAGCTCCTTGAATGTATTTTAGCTGATGCATGGCATCGTCTTCGAGTGGGGAGGAATTTGTCAAGGGCGGGAAACTTCTCACAAAAGGCATTAAACGCTTGGAGGCTAAGGGACGTTGTACGTAGTATACAAAATAGGTAATAGACCCATTAACCCAGTGTGCCTTACCCCCTCTGCACATAGTCGAACTGTCAAGGTGGACGAAGTGGTCAGGTGACAGATGGCACCTAAGGTAGTAGGGGTTCGGACCTTCCCGATAGTGAAAGGGGGAGGAGGACGTAACCACTCGGACCTCGGGGCAATCAAGTGGGCGCTATACATACTCAGTCAGCTGAGGTCGCTTTGTAAACAGTAATTGGAGAGCAGGAGTCTTGGGCTCGTTTAGACGGTATTGCCGTGAGGCACTGTGTTGGTTCTATTGTCAGGCTGGTTGAATGCGCGTGGACGTTGTCGTAGCCCTCTTTAAGAGATAATTACTGTGTTGAAGTGGCCCCCGAGTTGGCGAACATTTTCGATGTCCATTTGGTGCCAAGAGTTTGTTTGCTAATCAATTAGTTAGGGATGTGTGTAAATGCAGATGGGTGGAAGAATGTAGCAAATGGAGAACTCAGGGTACTTGTGAACAGGGGGATTTGAGAAGCAGCATGGACAAAGGCATGGCCCGAAGGGGAATCCTTTGTTCCATCCCTATATAAACTAGAGGGAGGACAACATGTAGAGGGGGAGAGAGAGAACACCACAAGAGAGAGAGAGAGAGAGAGAGAGAGAGAGAGAGAGGAGAGAGAGAGAGAGAGAGAGAAAAGGGAGGAGGAGAGTGAGCAGGACACAGGGTCGAGAGGAAAAAGTGGTCTGGGAGATAGAAGAGACAGCAAAGTCTTAGGGTTAAAGATAAGCTGGAAGAGAAGAAAACTAAGTTGAGGCCCAGAGGTGGGTGAAGACAGACCAGCTGAATTTGAGCCCAGAGGTGGGTGAAAGAGAGACGAAGAAGAGTTCTACGTCGAGATCCAAGAGACGACCACGAAGACCCAGTCCCTGAAACCTGGAGCCAGGTCAATCAAGGACGTCACCATCAAGCAGTGGTGAAGAAGACTTGAAGAGACTTTTACAAGAACCGTGGTGTGGTGTGAAAGCGTGGTTGTGCGTGTGAAAACCTGGCCAGGTAAGAAGTCATTTTATTATAACCTGGGATTATGAAGTATTGATCTTTATGTAATTGATTGTTTTATTTTTGTGTAATTGGATTTTTTCATGTTTGATGATAAGTAGCATAGAAATTGTATTTCTTGTGCTCAGTCGTGTTAGAAGAAAGAAAACGAATGCGTGACATTCCATTCCCAGAGAGAGGTGAATGTTGGTGGGTGCATGAGTGTGCATATGCGTGTATGAGTGCAGAGATAACCTTGGTGTCTTGATCCTGTCTAATAATACATCAACTTAGTGCACTTAAGCAATACCATCACGAGTGGTGGTTCTGAGTGCTAACAGTTTCATGGAGACAGAATCTATGACGACTCCAAGGTATTGAATCCTTACTGTGGGCTCTGAATAACTGACTTGGGGTGAATGATAAATCCTAACTTTGGAAACAGATCAGTGGTGCCTGTAACATTCCCCATGCAGCTGCTCTCTGCGAGTCCAATCAACAAGGAATCATCCAAAAACCTCGTAGATACATGACCTTTCATCAAGGGAGGCAGAGACAGGTTTCAACAGCTTTTGTGAACAAAATGGGGAGCTGATGATAGGCCATTGGGTTAGGCACTGAATTCATAGAGTTGATCTCTTCATTGAAATCTGAGTAGTTTCTTGTGCGGTTCGATGGATTGCTAAACTATATAAACATCCTTCAGATCAGTTGAAGCCATAAAGCATCCTTGAGTTATCAAATACAGGGCAGTGTTCAGAGTATCCATTTTGAAATGATGACTTCTAAATGGACTCTTTTTTAGATTTAAAATTATTCGATAAGATCCATCTTTCTTTTCCCTGGTAAAAATGGGAGAAATAACTTCATGAGCGCAATGCTCACATGGGGAAATGACTTTCTTTGCAATCAACTTTTGAACTTCTGAATCAATGATCTGCGCGCTCTTTCTGATTTGTGACATTTGCTTTAGTGCAAGATAGCCTGCATAACTGGTTTAAAGGACAGTAGAATTCAACCTTGCCCCTGCTATCATGCTTAAACTCCTCTGGGTCTGAAGTAGTAATTTTAGACCATGCATCCTGAAATTGTCTGAATCTCCCGCAGTAAGCTCATGTTTCTGAGGTTTTAAAGATGGAACCAAGCTCACCTCTTCTATTGGGAGCCGGGATTCTGATGTCCCCGTTTCTGCTGCTGAAATCAGTGCTGTCTTTTGTTTGTTTCTGCTCCATTGGCATAAAAAAATGACCACGTACGTGACCCGACTGAGAGTACTTAGAACCGCCCACTTGTCCGCGATAGTAGTGAGCATTTCTGCGGTATCTGAGCTCATGGCCTACACTGATATACGCGCAGTGTCGCGGGCAAACTGTCCCCAAACAACTGGTCTGTGATCGGGACCGATTCATCACAGATCCGCTAAAAACAGCTTGTTTACATGTGGTCTGATGCCACTGCGTCTGCGCAACGAAATCTCGCGCGAAGCGTAACCCAAAATAGCCTCCGCATGGGTACAATGCTTCACGGCTTCAAAATTGGCTTCTGAACTGGGCAAGCCGCTAGGCCTATCAAGTAATCCGTTTGCGGCACGCACGCACGCAGTCGCTGCCCCTTGATGACTGCTCTATGAATATGTTGCATTTTCAGGTCGCTTTTGATGGCCAAGACGGTAATTTTGACCGTATTTCGTTATTTACCGTCGGCACGATCAATTTTGGACAAATTTGCGAGCTCTTCTAGAGGCTTCAAATTTCTTCTTCTGCAGATCCGGGCTAAGTTTGTTCCTGAACGAACCATTAACAATTTCTGCCAGTTCCTCTCTCACTTCTTCACTTACGAATTCGTCCGTGCCCCTCAGTTTCAGCGACTATTTCTTTCAGCGAGGTCAGATTTGTCTCTGACTGGTCAAATTTTTTTATTCTGCGACGCAAAAAGCTGTGCCTCTTTTTCCTCTAAGTCTTCCCAGTTCCCCATCTTCTTCTTCTCCTCCACTCCAAAATACCACTGTTGTGTTCCTGTTCTGACTTTGAATTGTCTCCAGAAACTCTGGCAAACTTGGCAGGTTCTCTGCGCACCATCTTCGTCTGGAAGTCTCCTCTTTGGCCTAAGTAGTCCCGCTAGGGTCTCGAATCTTTGTTCCAGCTTGCATCTAAGCTCTTGAATCAGGCTTCTAACTGATTCTGAGACTCATGAGGGCCCGCTGCTGTCTGTGGGTTCTGAAGACCCTCCGACATGACTGCTGAAAGAGCCGCCGATGTGTGCTCAAAAGTTCAGCTTCTGAAAGAACCGAGCACAGAGGATCTAGACTACCAGTGTCGATCAGAAAGCTGAACCATCTAATATAAACTTTGGAATAATAATTTCTTAGATTGTTAGATTCTAATGATCCTAATGTGATTATGATGATTATTAACTGACCTGAAGGTCCAAGGAAATTAT
>JADBJO010003480.1:87500-95000 GCA_016801955.1 Conus betulinus | reverse complement strand
ACCAGACCAAGTGTTAGACCAAGTATTAGACCAAGTGCTGGACCAAGTACCAGACCAAGTGTTGGACCAAGTATTAGACCAAGTGCTGGACCTAGTTCTGGACCAAGCTACGTGAACCATGAATGAACGTTATATCCCATACTCGGTTTCAATGATGCGCGAGGCTTCGTCCCTCTGAACTTTCTAATTTTTATTATTTTCTTTTCTCCTGGGGAAGGGGTTTGTAAAAAAAACAAACTAATTTTGATAAATGTGCTGAAGTTGCATTTTGGTTAATCCCTCCTTTGTGGAAGAATGTTCTAAGTGTTGTTGCATGCCAAACCTTCCTACCAGCAGAGGTAAAATCAACCTTCAATGAAGGACAGTTCTGCACAAGCTCCTTAGTAAAATACCCCTGGACAATTTTGGAAAAGGAGTTTGTGACAATACACTAGTGCTAAATTAAAGGCAAGAGGACTTTTGCGTAAATACGGGAGAACGCTAGATAAGGAAGATGATAAAAACATATTGTCTTGCACGAAGAGAATAACAAAACACTGATCGAGAGAAGGAAAAAAGAAAGTAACAGTTCTTACTGTATAATCTGGTAAATTCAGTACATGAACAACAAGAATGTTGGAAACACTTGTGTAGACTATCTGTGAAAAAGAATGCACACATCCAATGATATAACTAACTATTGATGACTGGTTTTCTCATTATTTTTCATAAACATCTTGAAAAATAAAACCGAAGAAGATGTTACTGATACGACTAATAAAGTAAAACTGATGCAATACTGAGTGTTCTTGTTTTGATCGTCCAATGTTCAAGAGAGGAGATTTCAACTGCGATGAAAAGGCTTAAAAGCAAAAAAAAAAATATATCTGCAAGGCCATGTAGAATTATCGGGGAATTGTTGAAATTTGGTGGTGATATTAATGTTTTTTCTGTCAAAATCTACAATACGCTTTTCGATAATGAAATATTTCCAGAATGATGGACAGGGTCAATGATCATACCACTATTTTAAAAGGGTGCAACTGATGTCCCTGGTATTTATAGAGGTATATCATTGTGTTATATGAGTAGTAAGTATTCATTTCAATGTTTAATTGCAGGGTTTAAGAAAGGCTATTCAACTGTTGATCAGATGTTCATACTTTAAGTATTAATGCAGACACAATCTTCACAGAATTGTAAATCATGTGTGCTTTTCTTCATTTCGAAAAGGCTTTTTACTCTGTATTAAGATCATTACTTTGACCCTACTTCTAAAGAATGGGATTCACTGACAGCTGTAAAATGTATTAATAGTATGTATAGTGATGGGAAAGCAAGAGCAAGATCTAGTGCTACTTTTACAGGCTATATCATATGTACACAAGGGTAAAACGGGGTGCATGCAGCCCTGTACTTTTTCTTTGTTGTGCTAATGAGCTTGCCATAGAAATAATGGAGAAACGAAAGCACGATGCAACATTGTCTCCTGATTTTATCAGATCGTTTATTTTTGTATTAGCGGTTGACATTACCTTGACTTCTGAAGTACCAGTTGGTCTTAAAACACAGCTGAATAAATGTAGTGCATCTCCAAGACTTCAGCAGTGGGTCACCATTGAAAAGAGTATTGTTAAGGAAGGCGGTTATCTCGCAGCGAGAGAAAGGTGGTTCCTTAATGGACAGGAAATGAGATTAACGGTTACAGGTATCAGGGTATATATTTTTGCCACTAGACATAGTGTTGTATTTGCAAGAGAAGACCTTGCAAGTCGAGCAAAAAAATCGTCTTGCTATGTAATACATATATAGGTTTTGCATGCTCAAGAATAATTCAATAGCATTGTGTTTTATTTTTTGTTATGATCAGGTTCTACCTATTGCTAGGCACAGTGCTGAAATATGGGAACTAGATAAAGCAGTTGCTCGTATTGAAAAGGTCCACTTGTTTGCATTGAAGAAATTTTTAGGCGTACAGCTTAAATCGCCGGATGCTTTAGTGTACGGAGAGACAGGACGCCACCCTGTTTACGTGATTATTTGTGTTCAGTGTACAAGATATTGGCTCAAGGCATTATGGATGAAAATAAATTGCCTGTGAAATCTTAAGGGATGCTGAAGTGGTTAGACTCAAGTAGTAAATATACGTGGGTTTCAAGGATTCGAGAAACATAATATGAGAATGGATTTAGAATAGTATGGTAGTAGAGGTTGAATCCGTTAATGCATTTTTTGCATGAATTTCGCCAGTAGCTTGTTGATTACCGATGGCAAAATTGGAATGATCGTATATGCAAGAAAGTGACTGGTTTTCTTTGTATAACACGTTAAAATCCATCTAGGAGCGGCGACCGGTATTTTTAATTGAGTTCGGCAGACATATCAAACGTTATCTAACAAAAGAGGAGTTTGGATTCACAGACATTGTAATAAATCGAGACCAATGTAATCGGGTATCATCAAATTCTGACTTGCCGTTTGTGCGGAGATGCAAAAGAACATGTAGTGCACATTTTGTTTTGCTGCTCTAGTTTCTGTGACCTGCAAGATTTCATTCCACGAAAAAATTGATACAATGTGACCTTACTGATGGCAAATAGTAACAAATTATTATTGAAGACTGTGTGCAGGTACCTATATAAAGCATTCAAAAGACGTGTGACTGCAGTTAAAGGATGTGAATGTTAATATTGCAGCATATGTTTGTTGTAATCTGTAGTCAAAAGATGGAATCTGTCATTATTCTGTTGATACATCTTTACTCTTTTAGTCGTTAATGTGCCATTGTATATAGATCTCCACTTTAGTAGAGGCTGTGGCCTGAAATGTATAAACCTCTCTCTCTCTCTCTCTCTCTCTCTCTCTCTCTCTCTCTCTCTCGTTTAGCAAAACGATGGGAAAGAATCGCTGAAAAATTGAGCAAAACTTGTTTTGTGATTCTCTGATAGTAATGTATCAAACAGGTTAAAAGAGGGTATGCAACTGTGTCTCGTAATCGTTTCTCTAAAAGGAAAAAAAAAAAAGTGAATGATGCTAAAACGAAGTGGGCAAGTTTTTCATTTTTTGTTTACAGAGACCAAAGGCATGATAGGTGAGAGATGCCATTGCTGAAGAGCTTCATATTGTGCATGCTTCCAGATGCTTTTTTGAAGCATTCATTACACTTTGATTTTGGAAAATATGTATACTGAGTAAAATTGAAAACAGTATTTACATAATGAATGATGTTTGTTTTTTTTTATGCACATTGATCTAGATCAAATTACTTCTGAATTGAGTTTGGGCGAACGCTCAAAAGGGCAACAACTCGTTTCACATGGACAAAGGTAAAAAGGCAACAACTCCTTTCACATGGACAAAGGTAAAATCGACGAAATATCTTAGAGAAGGAATGCTCGACCACAAGATTTAAAACTTGAGAGGAGGAAATAAATTCTGATCAAAACGTTGCATCAAACTGTCATCAACGCTGGGATACCGCAACAAAAAGTAGGTGAGAGCGTCAACAGAACTCTTGACAAGACATGTTTGTTGGTGGCAGAGAACTGGAGGGAGCACTTGAGAATATAAATGGGACCTCCCATTGCGTCTCTTTTCACAGAGACTATTACTAAAAAAGATGGAATTAAAGCTACTGAGTAGATTGGACAAAAATAGGGCAAGGTGTTTTAGCGCCTTTCATCCCCATGATGTTCTTTAAATAGTTAATAATATAAAACAAAGATACAGCACAGAAACAAAGAATGATAAAAAGGAGAGAGAGAGTGTGTGTGTGTGGGGGGGGGGGGGGGGGGGGGGGGGGGGGGGGGGGGGTGTTCCAACTGACGGGCAATTCAGTCAAAGGCGTAAGTCACAGAGAGTAGTAATCTTGTCTATACTAGGGATTCGACCCCCCCCCACCCCCCCCCCCCCCCCCCCCCCCCCAACACACGACGGCCACACACATACACATACACACACACATGCACACACACACACGGTAAAATTGTGAAGGATTAAATAAAATGAAAAAAAAAATATATATATATATATATCTTTAATAGTATGGTAAAAGGAAGTATATATATATCTTTATCATACGTTTATCAATACGTTTTCAATACGTCAACACCGCCCACGGAGTTCATTTCTTAATCCAAGCTTTCGCCAAAAGCTTTCTTCAGAAACTGATGGTACTTATATATATATATATATATATATATATATATATATATACACACACACACACACACACACATATATATATATATATAAATATATATATATATATATATATATGTTTGCGTAATGTTTTTAGTTTTCAACAACTTTTTTCCTCTCCCAACTTTCGTTTTTGTTTAATTCTACTACCTTTCGCTGGCTGCTTTCGGGGTGCTGTTGCATTCTTTTTCGAACCCTTTGCGGTCGGAACACCACAGAATTATGCACTGTGGTGTGTCTCTATCTGACGCCAAGAGCACAGACACAATCAACCGTGTCTCCCCTGATGAGTCCGATCCAGCGGACGAAAGGCCTCGGAGCAGGCAACACATATAGATCTGTCTTCGGGAGGGATTGCGATAGTTTCCTCCTCATGCAGCTAGTGAAGGGGTTTTCATATTTATAATATACATTTTCCCATTTATTTCATCTTCAAATTTTTTTTTTCCCTCTCAATTTCTAATTTTTGCCAAATCATTACTATAATGATGGAAGAATTGTTTAACCTGCACTTGTTTTCCCTCACTACTTAATTGTTCAGCATTATACTGTTTGTCAGTCAGTGGGGTGATTGCATCTCTTACGAGATCCAAGGAAAGATTGTTCTACACAATTCTTAGCCGCTGACGATGCTTGGGTTATTGAACAGCAGAGCTGACCACTCAGACTGTTCCGTATCTTTTGATCTCCCCTGCATCCTTAAATGGATCCTCAAGCATAGGCTCAAATATCGTCCCTTACATTTTATACTGTTTGCGTAATGTTTTTTAGTTTTCAACAACTTTTTTCCTCTCCAAACTGTCGTTTTGTTTAATTCTACTACCTTTCGCTGGCTGCTTTGGGGGTACCGGGTGCTGTTGCATTCTTTTTCGAACCCTTTGTGGTCGGAACACCGCAGAATTATGGACTGTGGTGTGTCTCTATCTGACGCCAAGAGCACAGACACAATCAGCCGTGTCTCCCTGATGAGTCCGATCCAGCGGACGACAGGCCTTGGAGCAGGCGGCACATATAGATCTGTCTTCGGGAGGGATTGCGATAGTTTCCTCATGCAACTAGTGAAGGGGTTTTCATATTCATGATATACATATTCCCATTTTATTTCATCTTCAAAATTTTTTTCCCTCTCAATTTCTAATCTTTGCCAAATCATTACCAGTAATGATGGAAGAATTTGTTAACCTGCACTTGTTTTCCCCTCACTACTTAATTGTTCAGCATTATACTGTTTGGTCAATCAGTGGGTGATTGCATCTCTTACGAGATCCAAGGAAAGGTTGTTCTGCACAATTCTTAGCTGCTGACAATGCTTGGGTTATTGAACAGCAGAGCTGACCACTCAGACTTCCGTATCTTTTTTGATCTCCCCAGCATCCTTAAATGGATCCTCAAGCATAGGCTCAAAGATCGTCCCTTGCATTTTATACTGTTTGCGTAATGTTTTTAGTTTTCAACAACTTTTTTCCTCTCCAAACTTTCGTTTTGTTTAATTCTACTACCTTTTGCTGGCTGCTTTGGGGGTGCTGGTGCATTCTTTTTCGAACCCTTTGCGGTCGGAACACCGCAGAATTATGGACTGTGGTGTGTGTCTATCTGACGCCAAGAGCACAGACACAATAAGCCGTGTCTCCCTGACGAGTCCGATCCAGCGGACGAAAGGCCTCGGAGCAGGCGACACATACAGATCTGTCTTCGGGAGGGATTGCGATAGTTTCCTCATGCAGCTAGTGAAGGGGTTTTCATATTCATGATATACATTTTCCCATTTATTTCATCTTCAAATTTTTTTTCCCTCTCAATTTCTAATCTTTGCCAAATCATTACTATAATGATGGAAGAATTGTTAACCTGCACTTGTTTTCCCTCACTACTTGTTTTCCCTCACTACTTAATTGTTCAGCATTATATATATATATATATATATAATATATATATATATATATATATATATATATATATATAGTGCCATCAGTTTCTGAAGAAGCCTTTTGGCGAACGCTTGGATTAAAAAATGAACTCCGTGGGATGAAGTTTTCATTCGTCTAATATCACGATTAGTGGAAAGACGTTAAATAAATGACACACACACACGCAGTTTTCATTTTGACTGTAACAGTGCATGCGCATGCGCGAGTGTGTTTCTCTCTCTCTCTCTCTCTCTCTCTCTCTCTCTCTCTCCGTCTCGTGTGTGTGAGTGTGCGCACGCGCGTGTATGTGTGTGAGTGCGCGTGCTTGTGGGTGTGTGCGAGTGCGCGCTCTTTTTTGTGTGCGTGTGTGTGTACACGCGTGTGAGTGTGTGTATGTGTGTGTGTGTGCGTGCGGGATGGGTGGGTGAGTGTGTGTGTGTACGGACGCTTGCAAAAGCGCGCTTGTGTTTATGCAATCGTTGTGTTTATATTTCATTTTTTTTCTATCTTTGAAGAAAAAGTAAAGGACACAGCATGTTGGTATGTGCACCCTTTGAAAGATGCCTCAAACATTGAAGAAACCGAAAAAGATTCGTGTAACTTTAATAACGGCTCTGACAGTCTGCTACCGTCATGTAAGGGTTGCTATATATTGTTCGAAAACGACAGTGGATTTCACTGGAATGGGACACTCACCAAAGAAATAGCACGTGACTTCTGTTCTCGGTTGGGGGGGGGCAGTGCTAAGTTTTCCAGCTTGTGGCAGTAATCATACTGGGTTGTATTGTGTAGTCTGGAAGGATTATGTACATCATTGGGTTGGTTTGTCCTCATTTGACAAACCACGGCATTCCATGTATGGACACTCAATAATTGATGCAGACGACACTGTACTGCATCACGCTTTTCCGGGTACCCATTTTTATACTGGCGAGAGGGTATGTTTCACTTTACTTTCTGATATTTTTAGTACAGAACTTCGCCCTTTTAGTTTGGAATGTAGCGATCCTTTGATAACGGGAATAGCGTGTAAATTCAACGAAAGTGCAAACAATACTAAACATTCTGATTTAAAGGCTATATCCGTTATAAGTACATCATTTGTGTCATCAACGAGGCAACATTTTTTTGCCATATGCCATGAAGGTCATGTGACCTTTGACGTTCTCCTCTGCCACTCTGGCCTGCACAAAGAGCTTTGTCAAAGACACGTACACACACCTTGTGCTTTTCGCAATCAGATACCAAACAAACACAGCTTGGAATCAGAAGACTTTACCACTCCAGTTCCTCTGTTTAAATGTGAAGATAAAATTCTCACATTATCGTATACCCTCGTCTGCGATTTGATCATTGATTGTCATGATAAAAGTGACGAATCTTTTTGTGAACATCCTCTGTGTGTTAAGGAATA
>JADBJO010003480.1:75000-82500 GCA_016801955.1 Conus betulinus | reverse complement strand
TGTTCTAGCTGGCCCCAAAGTAGCCCTACTCTCAAGTCCAGGTGGCAGGTTTGTCTTGGCTGGCATCTTCAAAATTTTTTTTAATTTTTACCTTAATATTTCCAGCTCAGAGTTTATCAGTGATGGGGTGGGATCTTTGCAGGGTGTGTGGCCAAATGATCCCCAAGGTCTCTTCGTTATCTCGGTGTGTGGAGACTTCTGGTCAGTTCTCAGCCACAGGCCGTTGGTGCTGATGGTACCGGGCCATGAGGATCCTCTTCAGGTAGGCGTTGATGTAGGTCTGCATTTTTTTTGTGGTCAGTGCTGTTGACCACGAGGTCCAGCTCCATGAACTTGTAATAAAGGATAATTTGTTCGTTTTTTTTTTTCTGTCTTTTCCTCCTTTTTTACACACACACACACACACACACACACACACACACACACACACACACAGATGGGGCACAGAGAGAGAGAGAGAGAGAGAGAGAGAGAGAGAGAGAGAGAGAGAGAGAGAGAGAGCAGAAGCTTTTCACTCAAGTTCCGGACAATAGGTCAATACAAACAGACGGCAGCAGGGATAGCTGTTTCTGGAAGCAGGGACTAGGAGACAAACGGCAGACGCCAATGAAATTGCAGGTTTGGGCAGTCGACACGCCAAATCTATAGTAGAGGAATACGTCACCTTTTAATCAAATGGTGTCAGCGTTTAGCGCTAATGCTGGAAATGCATGGTAATCGACTTCATGATCAAGGGAGACACTGATATTAGAATATGAATAAGTTTTCGACTTGACACCATGAGAGAACGGCTGCCATCTCCATGGAGGATTGATGATCCTGCTAGTTCATCATGGGGCTTATGTAAATAGCTGGGTAGAGGTCGTTTGGTGCGCTGGACAGTGCTTCTCAATCTAAGGGGCACTGGTAGATTTGAGCATCGGTAGAATGTCCGACATCTGGCATTGCTTGATTTGTGAAGTGTGGTGCAGGACTGTTCCCAAGTCAGCACATATTGAGACTTGTTACACGCTACTTTCTACGAGTATATATATATATATATATATATATATATAATGTATATATATATATATATATATATATATATATATATATATATATATATATATATATATATATAGTAAACAATAAGATGTCAACACCGCCCACAGAGTTCATTTTTTATCCAAGCTTTCGCCAAAAGGCTTCTTCAGGAACCGATGCTAGTTACATCTCCTTAGCAGCGATGACATTAATACTATTGACGTCATAGTAGACTACATCAATTTAAAAACGACATCACATTTTTTTTTTACTTTAGTTTCACCTTTCACCACACCCTGTACCCATCTCTCACTACATCTTGCAGAGTCCACCTTCCACAGCACCCTGCAGAGTCCACCCTCCACTGTACTCTGCAGAGTCCACCATTCAACGCACCCTGCAGCAGAGTCCACCTTCCACTGTACATTGTAGAGTCCACCCTTCACTGCGTACTGCAGAGTCCACTTTTTCACTGCACCCCGAAGAGTCCATCTTCCACTGCACCCAGGATACTCCACCTTCCACTGCACTCTATAGAGTTCACCTTTCACTGTATCATTCTAATACAGAACCCTGTTTCTCATTCTGTGCATGCTGTTGAGTTCTGCACAGGAGTTGAGACCCTTAAAGACAGTCCCCAAATTGACCTGCCAGTAAGTCTGCCTGTCTAGGAGTTTGTCTTCAGATGCAACTTGTTCGATGGGATAGATGGAAAGAAAGGGCAGAGCCTTATCTTCAGGGTGCTCAGTCTGGGCGAGGTGTCTGGCAACCCCACATCGCTGGGCCATTTCTCTTGTTGCAGTCTGATTTATGATTGGTCCACCTTCTTTTGAGGTCCTTGGTGGACCCAACATACCATGAGTCTGGATGGTTCTGACATCTGATGACGTAGATGGTATTTTTTTTTCGCACAGGTGAGATGCTGTCGTCTGATGGGCCAGTAGCGTCCATCCTATAGGCTTCTTAGCCCAATCAGGTCACTGGAATGTGCACAAAGGTCACATCTGCGGGCACAGCATACAAAAAATCCAGGTCTGTTCATGGGTCCATGGAGAGGATGGCGACGTTGTACTGTAGGTTTGTACATTTCTGCCAAGTTGCGTCTTCTCCTGTCAGCACCAGTGAGCATTTCTTCAGGGAAAATGGTCCTGGTTTTTTTTTTTTTTTTTTTTATTGGAATACAGGATGTGTAAATTTGTTTAATAATTTGCCTTTTTAATGGTAACCTTAGGTCATACTGAGTGACCCAAGCCAATTTCTTGGGTTTGGGTTGTCTCTCTTGCCTGATAGCACCTCGGTCTCTGTTACCCTCCCCTTTTGAGTTGTTCAAGTGCTGACTCAAATTTCCAACCAGCGATTGTAAAATATTTGGCATACTCTCTGAGTCTCTCTTGCAGTCTGTCATCTTAGCTGCATAACATTCTCAGCCTGGCGCCAACACCTGTTAAAAAACCCTTGAATACTGAAGAAGGGTGACAACTGTTCTTTGGAAGGTAACTATGGCAATTTTTGGAAAAGGCATCTGTCTTTATGAGACCATCAACTATTGAAAGTTTCATATCCAGATATTCTACCTGTCTGTCAAATTTAATCCACTTAATCTTTGGCGGATTCATCTCATCCAGGTGTGTTGCAGAATGATTCACGGTCCTCACTGTTGGGAAGAATAGTGATACCATCATCTCGATACCTGCTCCAATTTAGGCATTTAAGCTGTTTGCACCGTTCAGGTTCAGCCAGAGAGGACAGCAAAGGGACTGAGCAATCCTGCATGAGTTTATTGTCTGAGCTGCCCGTGAAGACATCAACAAGGTCACAAGCATGGCAGGGTCCCACTGCAGTACCTTGGTTTGGCTTGGCGAAGACAGTCTTTTCCCTCTCCATCTGTGTAGGCTGAGCAGTTGTTATCGAGGGCAATTTTTAAACCCTCAACAATGCAACTATCAGGTACCTGCAAAGGTGAGGAATTCTCTCTCAGAGCTCCTTTAACAGTGGGAATACCCATGTTGTTTGTCCACATTGGGGAAAAGGGCTACTACGTCACAGACGGCAAATGTGGCTGTCGGGGGCAGGGGGCTGTAGTGCTCGTTGATCAGATCCACCTTCTGCAGGAATTCCTTCGAATCAATGATCTGATACAGTAGACAATGGGTGAGATAAGCAACAGCTTGTTGTACAAACTTAGACAGTGATTGAGTAGGAGCGCTTGACCCAGAAAGCAAAAATCTATAAGGGAAAGGTTTGGGTTTGTGGGTTTATACGAGAGGTTTGATGTGACCCGGACGGACATGTGAATTTGGAGTTATAAAGTCTGCTATATCGTCAGTCAGTGCCCCTTCTCTCTTCCACTTTGTTACCCAGAGTTCACTTTGCTGACAGTTTTCTTGGTGGGGTTAGTTTCAACTACGTCATAGTAGACACTGTTACTCACTCATTCAGGATAATTTGATCATCAGCGTCTAGGGGAGTGATCACTGAAACTCCTGCTTTGTCAGCATATCTGCATGCCGCATTTTTGGTCATAGGCAAATTACGGAGCTCCGAGATGGCTTTCTGTTGGCCACTGGTGAGATTGTCCCTAATTCTTTGTCTGTTGCAGGGGGGCAAAGAAAATGTTGTGAACAGGTTTCAATGAAGTCTTCCAAAGCTGCGTCCCTCTTAGGAGCCTGTTTTGTGGTTAACTTGTACCAAGGTCTCTTTACAAAGTTTCCTCATCATCAAGGCCTTCTTGAGTGCCACCTTCTTTCACTCCTTCTTTCTTTTCCTGCAACATATGGTGCCGGTGCCATCGGAGGCGTTCTGCCCCCAACTGTATGTGCCAATCAGCTGATCTGATACGTCAACTGGTTCTTTGGATGTAGGGGCAAAGCAATCAGGTAAACGGCAGATACTGATTTGATCTGTAGACAGTTCTACATTATCCGCCAATACATTCGATCAGATTTTCTTAAATCTTCCACTGAAGGAACGTATTCAGTAGTATTGAATGCATTTCTGATCTTGGTACTTTTACTATCAAAGCATCTATATTTGTGTCTGTTCCTCCTGTGAGGTCTTTTGTCGGGAAAACTGTTTTCCTTCACATTTATCTTACAGTATTTGAAAGATGTAATCTTTTTAGAACCACCATTTTGAAATAATAAGAGTGGAGACAGGCTTGTCGTCGAAGTCGCACAATCGCTGAAGTTTCTTATCAAGTCTTCTTTTGATCGAAGCAATTGTTGGTGCCAACTCAGTTTTGACACGAGCTCCAATGTTGGACAATTGTTGTGGACCAAACATACGCAACATAGTGTTCCTAAACAGTTCCATTTCTTCAGAAGCAGTAGAAATGACAGTTTCCGTTTATGAAATGAGAGAGTCCAGGATTAAAGAGCTGGCATGGTTAAGAATCTTAGCAATCTGGTCACAAAGAGAGGTATTTGTCTGCCACGCTAAATTGAATTTAAGTCTTAGACCTACGGGGATGATTATTTTGTCTCTGCAATTACAAAAAAAAACTCTTTTTTTTTCAACCTAGTAGACTGAAGTTTTAACAGGAGATTCTTGTACAATGGCGGAACTCCGGATCTATGGCAGTTTTCCATCAGGGCCAGCAAGAAAAATAATCCTTGTAAGGAAAAGTAGATATGCCAATTTTTCCAAATGCCGGCACCGTCCGACAGAAGATACGACGAACAGATAAAGAAGGATAGTGATAAACAATAAGTTGTCAACACCGCCCACGGAGTTCATTTTTTATCCAAGCTTTCGCCAAAAGGCTTCTTCAGGAACCGATACTACTTACATCTTAGCAGCGATGACATTAATACTATTGACGTCATAGTAGACTACATCAATTTAAAAACGACGTCACATTTTCTTTTTTACTTTAGTTTCACCTTTCACCACACCCTGTACCCATCCCCTCACTACATCTTGCAGAGTCCACCTTCCACACCCCTGCAGAGTCCACCCTCCACTGTACTCTGCAGAGTCCACCATTCAACGCACCCTGCTGAGTCCACTTCCACTGTACATTGTAGAGTCCACCCTTCACTGCGTACTGCAGAGTCCACTTTTTCACTGCACCCCGAAGAGTCCACCTTTCACTGCACCCTGAATACCCCACCTTCCACTGCACTCTATAGAGTCCACCTTTCACTGTACCATTCTAATACAGAACCCTGTTTCTCATTCTGTGCATGCTGTTGAGTTCTGTACGGGAGTTGAGACCCTTAAAGACAGTCCCCAAATTGGCCTGCCAGTAAGTCTGCCTGTCTAGGAGTTTGTCTTCAGATGCAACTTGTTCGATGGGATGATGGAAAGAAAGGGCAGAACCTTATCTTCAGGGTGCTCAGTCTGGGCGAGGTGTCTGGCAACCTCACATCGCTGGGCCATTTTCTTGTTGCAGTCTGATTTATGATTGGCTCCACCTTCTTTTGAGGTCCTTGATGGACCCAACATACCATGAGTCTAGGTGGTTCTGACATCTGATGACGTAGATGGTTTTTTTTTTCGCACAGGTGAGATGCTGTCTGATGGGCCAGTAGCGTCCATCCAATGGGCTTCTTAGCCCAATCAGGTCACTGGAATGTGCACAAAGGTCACATTATAAACAAAGTTTGCTCTTATGTCTTAGACTGAAGAAAAAGGGGAAGATAAGCATTCATATCTGCAGTGGTGGATAATTCTGCCTAACTAACAATATGTGATTGAGTGGGTGAATGGGGAATAAATAAATGCTCCATAAAATGAGCCTTCAGTAAGCTTATAGTCTCCAAGGGGGAGACGATCTCCAATGGGGAGGAAACTCACTAACATATAACTCCTGGTCAGATACCGGTATTTCACGTACAATCACGTACGCAAGTAAAGGATTATCATCCCCCTTGACATTCAGTAAATCATACTTAAAGCTTAACGTATTGATTCCTAGGATTGCTCAATGGGACATAAAAGATAACAAACTCATTTGTGTACATGTTATTTAACACAATGTAATCTGAAGAGGGAAGATGTATTATGCTGTTAGCAATATCAAATCACAGAATGAAAAGACATTTTTGGTGTCTTGAGGAAGCTAAGTTTTTAGTGAAACCCCAAAATAGCCCACCTGTAGCAGGCTACTGGGAAAGACAAAGGACAGAGCCAAGTATTTCCGCATTACCCATGGCAGAGCCCTCATGAACCCTCAGACAGTCAAAAGATCTTTGTGTGATACGGTACCTCTTCCACCTGTTGGCTGTTCGATTATCGCTACAACAACAGCAACAACAACAACAACGACAACAACAACTACACTACTACTACTACTACTACTACTACTACTACTACTACCACTGCTGCTGCTGCTACTACTACTACTACTATCATTGTTAAAATGAGGTCTACTCACCAATTCCTTGGAACAGAAAAAAAAAAACACCTACAGGTCCTAAAAGAAAAAAGACAGTAACATAGCAAGACAATGAGGTCAAAATCCCGATACAGTTACTGTAGCCATTGTTCCAACCAACCTGTCAACTGAGCAAAGAATGTAAATTAGGATCAGAACTTCCAGAGCCACTCTATGGACCTGGCAAATCATGGCATCCTACAATGATTTAATATGATGGATGTTTCCCAAATATAGGAACTCTCCTCAGAAGACCCTGGAAAGTGTACTGCTCTGTGTTGATAGTCTTCATCGAAAGCTTGAATCCACATGTAAGATCCAGAAACAAAGCAACAACCTTCTGTTTGGCTGTTTCCAGCTTAAAATCCAGTTGTGAAACTTAAACACAAGAGAAGCACTGCAAAGCCAAATAATCATTTGTTCCTTTTCAAAAGCAGTTTAGCTGGCAACAGTACCTAGTATGGAAGCGAAACAGTGGTCTCTAACTGGTACGTGAATCAGTACTTGCCCACTGTGATGGTTGCTGCAGACGGCATACATGCACTGGAACTATGAATGCAAACGCAGACTCTAAAGACACAACACATGTAACTACTGCAAGCAAACTTCTAAAGATGGACCCGTTCCCCTTTTTATGATCCCAGGCGGGGACGGAAACCGTAATGGTTGAGTTTTACGTTCTCTCGCAGCAAAAGCGAAGGGGACGGAACCCAGCACATTGCACTTCATTCCTTGACCCTCACCTCCCTTCCTCCCTCCCCAGCTCGCGGAACCCAGCACCGCCAAAAAACGTAGAGAAATGAATCACATGACAAAACACGACGCGTTTTGACCTTTTAGGTCTTCTTCAGGCAAGAAACACAACACTCAGGTCAACGAAAATGAACGAACAATCGCTTATAGGTAGCAACAATCAACACTGGATTCAACGCATATCTTGCGCCGGATTGAATGAAGAGAAGTGATTGCTCGTTCATTTTCGTTGTCCTGAGTGTTGTGTATCTTGCCTGAAGAAGACCTAAGAGGTCGAAATCCGTCGTGCTTTGTCTTGTAGTTAGTTTTGTAAGTTTCTTGGAGGTGCTTTATCAATGACTTTTCAA
>JADBJO010003480.1:25000-70000 GCA_016801955.1 Conus betulinus | reverse complement strand
AAGACATAAGCTGACAAGAAATTGATAGCGATCATAGAAAAAAAAATGTCTCAAGTTCTGTGGCCGTTCATGCCCTGCTCTCATGGTGACCTCAATTTCGATGTCCCCTCCACGTCTCTGGCCTTGGTTTGGTTCCGTCGGGGTCACCGGCATCGGCGGGTCCATGCGGGCTGTCGTTGAACGGACGTGGTGGCGCCCTCTGGAGGGAGAGCTCACTCACGCTGGCTCCGCGACTAAGCAATTATTGTCGTCAGTAGGGGGGCTTAGAAGGTGGTATCCTGCGTATATGTTAGATCAGGACAGGCGCCACTGAATACCACCGAAGAGACTCGGCAGCAGTGCAGTGTCTCCTCCGGTGGGTTGCCTCTTGACGACTTGACATTAACTGCTTCGCTCCATGTGGATTGCCGGTGCCGTGGTTGCGGCGGGGCCGACTGGACTGTGGCTGTGCACGGTACGGGGTGTCAGAATGAACGGCGTGGGTGCACTGCCTCTGAGGTGGCGCAGAGGAGGGGACAGAAAAAAAAAAAAAAAAAAAACGCTTCTCAGAGTGTCTCATCTATAGTGCGAAAAGAAATTCAAGTGACTCTTATCTCTCTTTGGAGCCTAGGAAATGTGAATAACTAATGTAAAATATACCAAAAATAAATCTTTGCATATAATTCGGTTACCAACACATAAACTACTATCACTTAGTGTGTGTAAATGTGCTTCATTATCTGTGAAGATGTTTACTGGCCAAGAAACGAATTAAAGAAACTAAAAAAAAAAAAAAGAAAACATATTTCTGAGATGATTTTCTTTCGACGTGTACATCCTCTCCCTTCTTAATTTGCGTCCCTTATTAAACCATCATTATCACCGGGTCTTTCCTATTGGAAAGTAATCCTTCACACCATCCTCACTGTTTGCCCTTACCGTCTTTCACGGGGTGTGCTGTTGTCCCTGCCTTGCTTAATCTGCAGTTTGCAGGCACCAAATCTGAACTGAAAGAAATCAGTGATAAAGATAATAAAGTTTTCTAGCGTTTAAGAAATACGTTATGTATGAGATGCACAAGATCTCAAGGTTTTTTTCTCTGTTTCCATCTGTCTGTCTGTCTGCCTGTCTGTATCTGTCTGTCTTTATTTGTCTCTGTCTCTTTCTCTCTCTCACCCTCTCTCTCTCTCCCACTCTCTCTGTGTCTTGGTTTCATACGTATACATCCATACAAACTATTCGGAAAGCCGAAGGTAACAGTTT
The DNA here is from genome assembly GCA_016801955.1 of Conus betulinus. Classification (NCBI taxonomy): domain Eukaryota; kingdom Metazoa; phylum Mollusca; class Gastropoda; order Neogastropoda; family Conidae; genus Conus; species Conus betulinus. The sequence continues at coordinate 68,758 of JADBJO010003480.1, read as the reverse complement.
ATGAAAAGAAACAAGGGGCCATCAATTTACACACACACACACACACACACACACACACACACACACACACACACACACACACACACACAGAGTGAGAGAGAGAGAGTCTTCTTCACTGTAACCAGTTTTGCTCTGTGGAACTGGAACACGATAAGAGCAGTAACAAAATAGTACGAACAGCAACGAGGACGGGAACAAGAAGACGAACAACACTTGAATAGCCAAAGAAAACATACACAGGCCACAGCGACTTGCAGAGAGGAGGTTACGACCACCTTGTCTTTAACAGCAACAAATATGACAGTATAGGAGAGATTGCTCATATGGTTTTGTTGTCGTGTGTTTCTTTCTTTGTCTCTGCCACCACCCTGGAACTCATGACACTCTATCCTGTTCGTTCAGAAGCTCATTGTGATCGCATCCCCCCCGTGGCTCCTTCATAATGGCTTCAACCCAACCGTCGCATAGCAACCATTCGTGATATTGCTGCCGCTTGTGCTTGTACTTCTTGCTGTCGGCAGTACATGGAACACTCATCCCGTCGACTTTTTGTTGGTTTGTTGGTTTGGTTGGTTGGTTGGTTGGTTGATTGCTTGCTTGCTTGCTTGCTTTGTTAGATGGTTGGTTGTTTTCATCAGATGTGTGCCGTTTTCCCCGCCAGTTCTTCTGCCTTCACTTGAATATCATTTTGTTATGTCCCACACTGCATGTACACTGACTTCTGGTTTATTGATTGCTCTTCCCGCTTAGTTTTTCTCCGGTAACATGATTCTAATGTGTGTAATGCAATACTTTACCGGCATCATCAACAAATGACCAAATCCAGAAGTCACGCTATCTCAACCAATTACCCGGTATTCAGTGGAAATCAAATCTTGAAAATGAAAACAAGAAAAACGACGAAACAAGAATCAAAAATCCTCCGACGAGCTGACCAACAAACTCAGACGGAAGACTGGCCTGCACTGGGAACGGACACAGTCGATCGCGAGAAACGTACGATCTCTACATCCACTGATGCTCCTGACCTGATAAATGAGGTCAGTGAATTGAAAAAAATAATTCTTGTTTTTGAATCAAAAGATTGAATCATTGGAAGAAAAAATTGAAAAACAAAATGACAATGCTACGCAAATGAAAATCAGCGCATGTTCTAAAAGCTATGAAATGTTTAAAGCGTGAATGAAAACAAGAGTGAAATGAAAGATAGCTTGACTTACGCAAAAGTTACCGCAAAAATGCTACCCTCTTCCTCTGGCCTGTGTAAAACCACAAATGAAACGACTGTAAGTAAGGGGAAAAAAAGATAAAAGAACAAAGGGAACAGCCAATGACGTAATAACTACTGACGTCAATGATGTACAGCATGAAAAGAACAAAAAAAAAAACACCAGAAGGGAAAGCTCATAAAAATAGAGACCTGCCTGCAGTACTTTTACTTCATGATTCCATCCTAAATGGTGTTAGGGGTCAGCAGCTAGGCAGATCCTACGGGTTCAGGACAACATCAAGAAAGACTTACACGGTAAAAGACATTGATCTAAAGTTGTCCTCTGACAGAAATGAATTTGACGCCATTGTCATCCATTGCGGTATAAACGACCTCAAGAACAGCGATGCGTCCTCCACCAGCAAAACTTTTTGCAGACTCTGTAAAAAATATTGCAAAACAAAACCCCCAAACGAAACTTGTGATAAGCAAAGCATGCCCTGTCCCTGATCCGGAGTTGAATACGAAAAGAGAAATGTTCAATGCTATTCTGAACACAGAGCTTTTCAAAGTTCCCCCACGTGTCAATAATTAACCATGAAAATCTCCAGGTTAGTAGCAGAACACTAAGGGATGACATCCACCCGAACGGAGAGGATCCAGCGTACTTGCGGGGAACCTTGGAAGACATGTCCGCCGACTGTTCTGGGAGAGGCCAAGAATCCTCGAAGGCCTGGTCCACCTCGCCCATATTGGGGATCATTCATCCATCCTCCTTTCTACCCCCTCTGCGACCTTCCTGCAGAACTTCTACGACCCTCTACAAGAGTGAATGCATGATGTGGGTCTGAATTGACCAGTGAAAACACTATGCCTAGCCAATGAACGGCTGATTGCTAACTAGTGTACAGTTAGATCGCTTTTGTGTTATTCTTCACTATAAACATGTAGATAAAGATTTTTTAGGTATTTCAATGGAATTGTCGATCCATCATAACAACGCTTGATCAATTAGTACAACAGCTATCAGAAGAAAGTATCATGTTTTAGCTCTACAATCGTTGAATGTACGGAAGGAAAAATTACCTAAATTAAATAATTATTATTTTCCACCAATAATTCCAAAAGTAGAGAAGCATGAAAAAATAAATGTAGCAATCTATATTCGTGAAGGAGAAAAATACATATCATGTACTAGCCCTGCTCCACCAGGCATTCCCGGGTTGCATACGTGTGCAGTAAAGGTACAGGTAAATTACAATGTATTGACAATTGTGTCTGTTTATTTACCACAAGGACCAAATGATATAAATACAGAATGGCTACGAACGATTCAGTTAGATCAGTCAACTAAATATATCTAGTCACTGGTGACTTTAATGCCCATTCACCATTCTGGGGGAAAAAGGATGCCAGCCATAACCAATAATCGTTTCATCGAAAATGTAGTTGATTCACCCTTTTATCTTTTAAACGATGGTAACATAACTCGAATTCCTGACAACCCCAAACACAATCCTAGTGCCATCGATCTAACTTTGATATCCCCAGAGCTAGCTATATATTGTGACTGGCATACTCTTGATGACGCATTAAATAGTGACCATTTACCTATTGTTATCACATTTGAAACTACAGGACCAAAAACAAATGATGTGACTCATGATAAAGTTCCAAAGTATTGTTACAAATTTGCAGATTGGAAAAATTCTCATTCTTATTAAACTCATTTTACGTAGACATGAATAATATAGAAAGCCAAGATGTTGATACTTTATAAACGATTTCAAAGCACTGTACTTTCTGCAGCTAACGATTCGATTCCAGTTGTAAAATCTGTAAAATCAAAGAAACATTCGGGTAATGTCTGGTGGAATGAGACTTGTCAAGAGGCTAAAGATGAGAAAAGAAATAAAACAAAAGAATATAAAAGAGAAAAAGATCCAAAGGAAAAGGCAAAAAAACTTATTGAGAAGAAAAAAGAGCCAAAAACAACCAAAACAGAATTAACGCACAAGCAAAACGAAAATATTGGTCTTCTTTTTGCGAAAATGAGGTGTCAAATTTTAAAGATATTCAAAAAGTTTGGACAATTGAAAATAATGAAACAAGGAGTTCATCTACCACAGTGTCCAATCAAATTACACAATTCTGAATTCCCATCTAATTTTGATAAAGCAGAAGCCTTTGCTGATCTATTTGCAAAAAATAGTAGCATCAATAACTTATCAAAAAAAAAAATAAAGCTTATCGTGAAAAGGAAGAAAACAAAGAGATGTATGATAGCCCACAAACAAGAAGATCACTATCTAAATACTTCTATAACATTACAGGAAGTTAAAGATGTCTTATGAATTTAAATAAAAATAAATCAGTGGGTTTAGATGGCATTTCCAACGAAATGTTATGTCATCTCCCAGATAATGTGATATATTTTTTCTATATCTATTTTTTCAGAAATGTTGGTCTACTAATAAAATGCCTCAAATTTGGAAGCATTCCATCATTGTTCCAATTCACAAGAAAGGGAAGACACTTCAAGACATCAATAGCTATCGTCCAATTGCTTTAACATCTAATACATGTAAATTAATGGAAAAGATTGTTTTAAGGAGATTAGTTCATCATTGTACTAAACATAGCATAATACCAATCAATCAAGCTGCATTCCAGGCAGGCAGATCCACAATAGAACATCTAGTGAAACTTACTACTACATGTAAAGCACCAGTTTGCACGTCGAAAAAAATATACTTGCAACATTTTTTGACATCAGAAAAGCATACGAACGTGTATGGCACAAGCGACTTTTATACAAATAAAGAATATTGGTATCAATGGCAACATGTATGATTATATCAAAACCTTCCTAGATAGTAGGCACATTCAAACTAGGGTTGGAAATACATATTCTAATCCAAGACCTTTACAAATGGGCTTACCTCAAGGATCAGTAATTTCGCCAATATTGTTTAATATTTTAATTTCTGATCTCTACCCAAAGGCCTTTCTAAAGATACAGAGATAGCCCAATTTGCTGACGATATATGCTTGTGGATGAAAGTGACAATGAAAAGAAATACTCCACTGAGGTCAATAAATTATATTAAAATTAAATACCAACATGAACTCAATAAAATAAATCATTTTTTACATGAAAACGGGCTTTCCCTTTCACCGGAAAAAAAAAATATATGATGCTTTTTAATTCTGGTTATGATCCAGACAAACTTCCAAACTTCACCTTGGACGGCATTGCCTTAAACTATGCTAAAAGTGTTAAATTCCTTGGTGTTATCTTAAGTAATAAGTTAACATGGAATATTCATATTGACCACATTTTAAACAAAGCAAGAAAAAGTTTAAATTTTCTTAAGGTAGTTAGTAAACAATCTTGGGGGCAAGATACCAAAACTTTAACTATATTAGCAACTGCCCTTGTACGTTCAAGATTATCATACGCTCAAGAGGTATTTTTTAACGCACCCAAACACCTTTTACATAAACTTCAAAGTATTGATAGTAAAGCTTAAAAATTGCTTAGGAGGAGTTCCCACACATACATCTAACTTAGGAACATATAGCGAAGCAGGAATTTTACCTCTCTCAGAATTTCGTTTCGTAAAGCTTCTACTTCAAAATTTATACTGAAAAGTTGTTCTCAAAAAAATGCTGCTCCAAAGAAGTATGTCTACAATCGGAGAGGGACTTTGGAAAACGTGCACACAACATATCAATCCACAAAATCTATTTATTCCTTTTTTCTTCTGATCTCCTAAGGGATGCGAAAATAGATGAAGGTAACATTGTCAAAAAACCAACGTTTTCGCCCATTCCAAAATGGGAACAGTCAAAAGCTATCTTTGACATAGATTATATACATTTAACAAAAAAAAAAATTCTCTGAATATTCTGAGAGCGTCTGTATGCACTCATTTAGAAAATGAATACAGTACTCATTTAAAGATATTCACAGATGGCTCCGTATTAGAAAACGAAAGCACAGGAGCAGCATTCATAATTCCGTGCTTAAAAGTAAAAAAGTTATTTTTTTTTGGTAAAAAAAGTTGTCAATCATATTCAGCGCTGAAGTACTTGCTATACTTAAATCATTGGATTTCATTTTAAATTTTTTCTATAAATAACAGTCAAGTCCTAGTATGTGCTGACTCTAAAGCAGCAATAAATGCTATCAAATCACCCAACTCTTGCATACGACTTGATATGATAATGGAAATAAATCAGGGGTAATACACCTACTTTCTATGAAAGGCATGTAATACACCTACTTTCTATGAAAGGCATCACTGTCACTTTTTGTTGGGTGCCTTCTCATTGTGGAATATCAGCAAATGAACAGGTAGGTAGACCAAGCTGCAAAAAAGGCAGCTCAGAATCTAAACGATGCACAATCTATAAATATTCCTTTAGATCTGTCAGAATGTTTCTCAATTATAAACAAAAAATCTCATGATAATGTTAAAACAGTTATTGAAGAACTCAGACAATCAGTATTATCATAACTGTATTAAACAAAATGATAAAGGCAATGGGAAAAAGTCATACAAGCATGTCATATTCTCGTCCAGGGAGGTCGAAAGTCTAATCCATAGGATACGTTTAAATTCATTTAAAACAAAGTATTGTACTAATATTAAATGTGTATGTGGTGAACCTATTAGTGTCAATCACTTACTGATTCACTGTGTTCAAAAGCAAGAGAACTTTTTAAAAGTTCAGGCATTCCTTGTTATAATGATGGATCGACACCATTACTCTTACCATGCTTACTAAATGATTATTTTGCACTAGATTCTGTATGTAAATGTTTATTGAGTAGTTCAATGGTGTTTATCTTTAATTTTTTTTTTTTTCCTCAGTTATATTCTTATAGAGTAAATTTTTCTAACTGGAATGACTACTAAAGGGGATGGGGTAGGGGTGGACTTAATTTATTGCTAGTACACGCACGCACCACACACACACACACACACACACACACACACACACACACACACACACACGCACTATGATAATGAATCCGATAACTTTGAGTCTATGGAGTGAAAATTACCTGGATTTGGAATTGAAAGCTTTCCAACAGCTGATCGCCAGCACATAACCAGCTTTGTTTTTCATGTTTTAAAAAAACTGAATTATATTGTCTTTTGTTTTAACACTTAATCACATTGTCCATTGATCTTAAAAGAATTGGCGATGTGTATACGTACCATAAACCCCACTTGACTCTCATGACTTGTGTGTGTGTGTGTGTGTGTGTGTGTGTGTGTGTGTGTGTGTGTGTGTGTTATTTTGCTAGGTCTCACTGTCGTTCTTTTTGGCAATATTATGTTACCGGAGTTGATTAGAATACTGAGCCGCTGGACATGCAGTTTTCAGTTCACTACCTTAATGTCCAATCGAAACTCCAAAGTTATATTAATATTTGCAAGAACATTTCAAATCTACATTAAAAACATTGAAAACTGGGTGAATCCTAATTTTTGTTGCAAATGGAATGAGGAAAAAATATATAAATCAACTGGAGGATAAGTTTTTTAAGCATGACAAAATACACAGAATTAATGAAAGTGACTTAAAATTCAGGTTTTACACGGGATATGATCCACAGTTAATGTGCTCTTTAGCATGGGAATTGTTAAAAGAGACTTACTTCCTTTTGGTAAAGACACACGGAATAACATTGAGCGTTTGTTATGCGACAGTGGTCATGACAGTTTGTTTCAGTAACAATTTCCTTTGACAACAATTAATTGATATGTTGCATTTGGTGATTTCACTAAATGGCTTGTACGTTTTTAGCCATGATTCAGAGTTTAGATTCAATTGAACATCTGATGATATATTATGATAGGCAATGTGTTATATTTGGAGGCAGAATAGTAGATCGTTTACCTCCAATTTAATTCCTTCCAGAATATTAAATGAAATGATACAAGCAAGAATAACGGAATTCTAGACATGATACATTGCTAAGTTGTAGCAACCTGGTTGCAGAACACATAATTAATTGATGATTAGATTAATTTCAGAACAATTCTGCCTTCACCTGTGTAGCTGCAATCTGCTGAATATGAAGACTGAGCAACTATTTAGAAGACTTAAAGTAAGAAGGAAAAATAGACAAACAAAAGGACGCACACACAAAATTCCAGATTCACACATAAACACAAAAGATGTGTCTTTTTTTGTTCTGAATACTACATGGTGAACGACAAGAAATAAGAACGCGATACGGCTAACCTGTTATCTCATATATGTATGCCGAAAACGGCAATTTCTTTTCACATACTTGGTCACCCTTCGATTAATGTCTGATTGTTTCTTCTAGTCCCAGTGGGTTATTCTGGATAAGCATATATACCTGTCTATGTATGTTTGTATGTATGATGTATGCAGGTGTTTATATACGCATGTGTATGTAGGTGTGTGTGTATGTATGTATGTATGTATGAATGTATTTGCCTCCCTGCCTCTCTATCTATCTATCTATCTATATCTATCTAAACAACAAACAAGTAGGGTAACTCTTGCTCCAAAAGGAAACAAATACACGCCCACAACTCCACTCCGAAGGAATGCTGCTTACGACACGGAATCGCAACATGACAGCACAGAGCACAGAGAAGAAACAAGAAAACATCCCCCCAAAAGGATGTCCCAAGCTCGCCTATATGCCCTGTACTGGGACACATCTACACAGCAACAACAACTGGAGAAATGAATTCATATAAATTAACATTTATTCAAGACTGGTACACAACCTTTTTTTAAACTACAGATAACAAATACACGTAACCTCGATTTGACTGAAATGAAATTAAATATGAAATGAGGCAGGGAACAGTAAACAATAAAGAACAAACACGTAGGGTAGCTCTTGCTCCCACAAGAAAACAAAGTCACATTCTCTCTTTTTTATTTATTTTTAGCGATTGATTAGAAATATAGATGGACAACTTCGACAATGTTCATAAAAGCGTGAAGAATGAGCTTTCTGCACCGTTGTAAAGTGATAAGACATACCGTAGGTAGAAATCAATTTTTGTCATCCATTGCTTGCTAGAAATCAATTTTGTGTCATCCATTGCTAGAAATCAGTTTTTGTCATCTCGTTTCCGTAGTAATGAAAGATTATTACTTCTGTTACTCCTATGCGGCATGTTACTGCAATCGTACAGAATGTTCAATTGCCTCGATCATGCTATAGACAGAATCGCATTGCCTTGGTTATCTTTACCTATCGCTTGAGACTGGCGTATTGTTGTCGCTGTTATTCTATCCTTTTCTCCACTCATAATCGTTCTTCTGAGATTGGTGTAATGTTATTGGTGTAATGTTATAACTGTTGTTCTTTCACTTTTTCCAGACTCATGATCGTTCCCTTTCCACCCATCTGTTTCACGGCCTCGATCCCGCCGCCACCCACCCGCCTCTTCTCTGTGTTGTGTGTGTGTGTGTGTGTGTGTGTGTGTGCGCGTGTGTGTGTGTGTGTGTGTGTGTGTGTGTGTGTGTGTGTGTTTAGGCCTATAGCACTTTTTCACTTCATTTTGGATCCCTGTCTTCGGTTATACCGTTGGTTCGTAGCTCCCTTTCTCATACTGTTTACTTTTGTACCGCATGTCCCAAGAGTATGAATCCAGCACTACTTGTATTACCTTTTCCCCCCTTTTTTTAAGTTATGCAGCACTCTTCTTCTGCATATCGCAAACACACATCATTGGGTTTTCTGAGTTTTCCTTCCTCGTTGTTTGCAATATTTTACACATTACAGGCAAACAGGCAACAATTTTTGTTGTCTGTTTTGCTTCACAATCTGCGCATATGTTTACATACTAAGTTTTAAACATCAAGTTTATCAAATGCATTAATGTTATCACTCTTTTTGTTGCTATGTCTTTTGCTGTACTTTGTGTAGGCCCGTTTGTCTCATTTTGTTTCTTGCTTTGCGAGTATCTGTGATATCACCAGTTAGTGTCCGGTCTTTTTCGTCCGTTGTATTCGTAAGACTTCTCATACCATTGGTTCACACTTCATTGTTTATCACTTCATTGTGTGTTTCTTTCTTTCTTATGATCCATGCAGTTTAAATTGATTTGACTGAAATGAAAGTATTTGTGAAATGAGACAGGGAACAGCAAACAGTACACAACAAAGTAGGGTAACTCTTGCTCCCACGATAAAACAAAGACGCGCCCATAACTCCAAAGGAATGCTGCTTACGACACCGCCTAGCAGATACAGCAGTACAGAGCATGCAGAACAAGCACAGAAACATTCTCAAAAAAGGATGTTCCAAGCTTGCCTATTACACCCTGTACCGAACAACAACTGAAGAAATGAACAATTACAGATTGACATTTACTCAACACTGGCACATTTTCGATCTTGAGTACAGTCAGACAAATAAATGGACGAACAGAAACATATACATGCAACTTCGATTTGATTGCAATGAAAATAAACATGAAATGAGGCGGGGGGAACAGTAATCCGATGCATTTTACAAACAAACACAAAAAATAATTAAAAAAAAAAAAAAGAAAAGAAAAGAAGCAGAAAAAAAAACATTGCTCATTATTTTTAATCATCAGATGTCTTTGGATAGTTTGACTCTTGTTTTTAGGAGGATAGAACACTAGATGCAGGGGAGAAATTGTATGGGGATGGGGATGGGGTTTGTGATTATATCAACACCGGACTTAATTTTACTGCCATGAACATGCATTCGCGCGCATGGGTTTGAATTCACAATCCTCGGAATGCATCCTTACTACTTATCACCGGAATGTTTTTTTTTTTTTTTTTTTTTCTGACGTGCATATGGCAGTGACATATGTCCACCTCAATCCTCACAAGTGAAGCAATGGACATGGTTACCAGCCATATACACGATCCTGAGTGAAGCAATGGACACGGTTACCAGCCATGAACATGATCCTGAGTGAAGCAATGGACACGGTTACCAGCCATGTACATGATCCTGAGTGAAGCAATGGACACGGTTACCAGCCATGTACACGATCCTGAGTGAAGCAATGGACACGGTTACCAGCCATGTACACGATCCTGAGTGAAGCAATGGACACGGTTACCAGACATGTACATGATCCCGAGTGAAGCAATGGACACGGTTACCAGACATGTACATGATCCTGAGTGAAGCAATGGACACGGTTACCAGACATGTACACGATCCTGAGGGCAAAAAACACCTGACTGTGAAGCTCTCAACGGAGAATTTGAAGTTACACTGTTGACCTGCCCTGTTCTGATGCACAAGAGGCCAATTCCCTTGGCAACTATCGTCTGTTGTACGCTCTGACCACCATTTCGTTCATTTGATACCAAGTTATAGAACATCAGTTTAAAACGTCAGCCGCTGTGAAAGTAACACTTTATGGCTGGTCAGCTGACTTGATTGAATTCACGAAGGTTGTTTTGAATGCATGAATCGGAATGTATTGCTGAAGTGACTGAACACACTGTTGCTAAATATACTGTTATTAAATATCTAAGATTGTGTACAGAAACTGCTATCCCAGCAATAGACGTTTTAAAATAGTTTGCCAACAATGAACCTTGGATTTGTAGACCGCTCAAAGGTCGTCTAACTGGTAAACTAAAACCTTTCCTTTTTACTATGCATAGAAGGAAGATATAAAGAGAGCGCAATGACCACTTAATAATGTCAAAGGGGGCAGACATATCTACAAATGCGAATTTTAAAACAATTAGCTAACAGGAACTTCAAAGGAATGTCGGAAGGAATAAATCTTTTGAGTGGTTATACAGGGTCAAAAATGGGAGAAAACAAAAGTGTGTTATCATCATCTAAAGAAGAACGCAACAAACTGAATGCCTTTTACATTCGTTTTCATGATCGTGATTTTAGCGCAGAAAAAAAGCAGTTGAGTGAATTGCTAACTGAAAGCCATACTGATAAGAAAGACGATAACATTGTTGTCTCCTAAGAGAAAGTTTTCTTCCCGTCTAGAAAGAGGAAAACTGAAAAAATGAAAATAAAATAAATAAAATAAAATAAATAGAAAAAAAAAAAGAAAAGAAAGAAAACAAAAAATCAAAAAAAAAAAAAAAAGAAAAAAAAAAAAAAAAGAAAAAAAAAAAAAAAAAAAAAAAAAAAAAAAAAAAAGAAAAAAAAGGAGTCTGGCCCTGGTAGGATTCGAACAAACACACTGAAATCCTATACAGTTCAACTGTACCAGTTCAGCAGGGTTTTGTCTTTAATAAGCTCTGGTTAAGTTAAAACATCCTCTGTTAAGAAACCTCCTGCTTGACACCTGTACCTAAGAAAACTTCTGTAACACGCATTGATGACCTTCGTTCTTAAATGGAAATGTGTGCAGTGATGAGAATTTTGGATAAAAAATGTGCTGTTCTACCTGCAGGATATTCACACTCTTTAAGTCCGAAGGATCAACAGGGATTTGGAGGATGCTATATTTTTCTAGTACTTTCAGTACTTATCAGCCCCATGCTTATAGAACTCTCTTATCCTGCTACTACTTTGTGAGTTCTGGCTTATCTGATTAGAAGGCAAATCAATGGCTGTTTCCGTTGACCCTGTCACAAACACATGGTGCGGTGCTGTCACCATTTTGTTCCAGTGTGCACACAGCTGAATGTAGACAATTGACAGTATCAGGCTCACTGGTTAAGTTTTGCAGATGATTCTGGACAGGCAAGACTAACTCTGATGATGACCATACTGAACACGGACGAGACATTAACAGGCTTGTGAATTGATTTGATAAAACCTGTTTTGAACTGGTAAGACAAACACACTGAGAATATGCCTGAAATTGTAATGAACGGTGAGACGGTTGATCAGATGGAAGACGGCATTATCTTGATGTGATGACTGACTGACAACAATCTCCCTTGGAATGAAAAGGTCAGGTTTGCCCGAGAGTCAAACATCCTGAGTGAGGAAAATGAAGGTTTTTTTTTAAGGTATGGAAAGGAATGCCTCAAACGAGTTATAATCTAATGTCTCTAGTATTTCTTTTTTTTTTGGTGCTGTGTGCTGCGGTGCAAACTTAACCAAATATGACGCGGCTTTGTGGGGGGAAAAGCATAAGGAAAGTGGGTTGGTGGTGGGGGCAAAACACGACAGTTTGGGCGACATAATTGCAATGTAGAAAACTGACGAAACCCCGCGGCGAATTTTGGCGAACGAAAACCACGAAAACGACGATGTCAGTGCGCAAAGATCAGAGTGAACTGGCAGAATGAGAGGTGCACGTGCAAGAACGTCCCGATGCCTGAATCCATTCATTCCTTCAGCCATCCAGGCATTCAGCCATAATGAACAGCATTTCCACCAATATGACCTGTGTAGTGCATGCATGCAGATGCCGCTCTGCGGGCTATAGGAATGTGTAGGGGTGCGCACGCGTCTACGTCACCGGTAGTAGAATGCACATGAATAAAAATGGGTGGAGATGGGGATAGATCAGAGTGGGGAAATGGGTGGAATATGTATGCATGACTGCAGGTGTGAATGAAACACTCTGTGTGTGTGTGTGTGTGTGTGTGTGTGTGTGTGTGTGTGTGTGTGTGTGTGAGAGAGTGTGTAAGAGAGAGAGAGAGAGAGAGAGAGAGTGTGTGTGTGTGTGTGTGTGTGTGTGTGTGTGAGAGAGAGAGAGAGAGAGAGAGAGAGAGAGAGAGAGAGAGAGATGGGGTAGTATATTTTTGATTACTGCGTGTTTGTTTATAGTGATGTTTATGGACAGTTTGGTGGAGCTTAACTGAACTTGTTTTAATGTGTCATACATCATAAGTTGATCGATCATGAGCTTTCCAGTACGCAGTGTTTACAGTAGACTCTGTGAATTCACGAATAGATGTCGTACGCAGATTAATACAGAATGATTGATTGGTATGAAACTTAATTAAACTGTATTCACGGAGAGCAATAGAAATCATTGTGATCTGTGTTTGAAATAGAACCATGTGACCATGACCCCGGAGATCTGGAACATAACCATCAGTGTATACCCGATCAGCGCGTCCAGGGAGAGAACTCTTCAGCAGTCACAGCTGCTGTCGATTGTAGCAGTCAGCCTGTAATTTCTAAGATAGAACAGCTGCGATAAATTGGTGGTATTCTAAAGGCCGCGGAGGAGCATTACAATTCTAAGGTCTGCCAGAGGGGACTGTGAAATGTGCAAATGAGGGCTCAAAAATGTATTTTAAAAAATGTTTAAGGTGACCAGTCAAACTAAAAGAACACACTTAAGATAACGCCTGGGGATCCAAAGCGATTGACGACAAACGTACGTGGATACAAATGACATCACCACAAAACGTAGCGGTCAACTTTAGTAAAAGTAAGTTTAAAAGCGTTCATGACTAAAGGCGGAATTTAAACAACAACAACAACAATATCAACAACGACGTGTGTTGAAGTACTGAGCCGTCCGGTGAAGTAGCGAACACTGAGGCGACGAGCCCCGATCCACTGTCTTTCTCAGCCAGGACAAGAACAAATAAAGATTAAAAAGGAAATAAATTAACAGTTGGTGAAAACAGGAACCGGCGAACAAGTCCTCAGTTGCTATGAAAATGACAACATGGACAAGGTTGGGAGGAGAGGGGGAGAAGGACAGATGGGATGCAAATAAGGACAGATGGGATGAAAAGAATGCCGTTTAATACATTAAAACTTCTTCACTGACAGCAACGGGCTGATGCTGACTGACCATGCTGAAGCTGCTATTTGCATCACTGTCCATATGTTGACCAAATCTCAAGGAAAAGACCGGTGACTCTCTTACTTCCAGATGAAAGACAGATTCCAGTCAGAACACGTGTTTGTTCAGTGACAAATTTCATAATGCTTACAATTTAGTTATAAGCATGAACATGAGCTTGTAGGAATGACCAAGTTGTTTGCAGTGTCCAGAACGGCTGACCCGCGCTGATCTATGTGCAGAAGTCGTGTTTTCACACGTTGGCACCCCCTTCAAAAATCAACTTACCCTTATTTTCCTATTACTCATACCAGTGTCGAGGTCAACAGAAGTTTTTAACCACTGTAAAAATTTGCCTTCACTGGATTTTCTTCTCTTTTCTGCCAAAGTGTTCATTGTGTATAGGAAGGGATTAGCAGCTGAATTCAAGGGTAATACGTAAACAGCCAAGGCTGTGACAACTTCTCCGGAAATGTGGGCACCCGCCAAGGCCAGAATTCCACACAGTCCAATGGGAAACCAGCACAGGAAGTCGGTTAGTGCAACACTGATCAACCGCCGAGCTAAAGTTATGTCTTGCGCCTTTTGAGTGGTATTAGTTTTCAGAACGTTGCTTTGCACAGTTCTATCTATGAAAAGCTGACCAAAGGAAATAAACAAAATAGAACAAAGTTAAGAAATGTAAATACTCTCCCATAGAGTAATCTCTTCCTTTGAAATACCGCGTTGTCACTGGCAGTGGAATACAAATGCCTGTCTGGCTATAAAACTTCCAGCGTGATGTCATTGGAAGTAAAGGTAACAAAGCCAGAAACCAGCCAACCAACCAAGTCAGCAAACAAGTTACCGTTGCGGAGGCTTTCTCAAAACCGCAGAGTGCTGAAAGGAAAGCAGAGAACAACAAAACGATCCAACGTGATCAGACAGACTACAAAAGCTGACACCTCACTGGACAAAATTGACAGAATTCCAGCCATTTTACAGACCACACTATTTTTCCATGTATCATCATGAAGGAGATATTTCCCACGGAAGCTTTCATCGGCCGCTCCAATAATGGTAATATACACACCCAACAGAAAGTCAGCCACGGTGAGGTTGAAGACAAAGATACTGAAACCTCGTCCAGAAACCATTTTTTCGTGCAGCTAAACGTGCACAAAAGCAAAAACTGTTACCAGTCAAAGACACACAGCCTATCAGCAAGAGAAAGGCGCGGTACGTCCATGACTGTATCAAATCTTTGCATGAAATAAAATCGGTTTTAGGAGCTTGGCAAATGCTGTTTTCAATGATTTCAAACTTTTGAGGAAGAACATCGCTGCAACAAAGTTTATAATTCTCTGTGTATATATTGCTCGTAAATTGGAAAGATCAGCGAAAATGTTGATTGGAAATTCTGTTACTGGGCTATCATACATGTACAATTCACTTAAGTGAGGCAAGGACTTAAAACTGCTTAGAAAAGTGCGAATGGACGTTGAAGTTAAATTAAGTTTCCCTAAACGACGGACTACAGACAATACTTGAGCATCAAATAGTGTTAAGGTGGTGTACGACAGATCTAGGGTTATAAGCGTGCTGTGCTGAAGATCAGACGACTGGTCCACAAAGAGGAACGTCACAGGGTTCCTGGACAGTGACACTGTGTGTAGATTTTTGAAATTAAGAAAAGAAGTTAACCTGATATGCCTCAACTGATTACCACTTAGGTCAAGGATTTTCAAATTAAACAACGTTATATTAGGTATGTAACTTAAGTAACACCGGGCAAGGACCAAATGTATCAAATACGTATTATTAAACATATCAGACAGTGTCATTCCAGAACCTGTAGCATCCAAGAAGCGGAGCTGAGGGAACTGTGCAGCAGCAAAAAAAGGTTGAACACACTGAAACGTGTGACCTTGACATTGGCATGTAATAGGACACGTCGAGGGGCACAATAATTCGTCGTCATGTTTGGGGCAATGAGACCAACCGTCACAGAAATGATCATGGTGTACACATGTTATTGACTCTCTGCAACGTAAAAAACCTGGACACGGTCATCTCCTCACACCCCTTCTCGTCCTGGTGGTCAATACAGTCGTACATTCCATTGCATCGTGTGTAGACAGGCAGGCAATCGTTGAAATCACCAGGACATCTGTAGTGTGTGTCAGGACAGGGCTCGGTGGAGTTCATTGCAACTGATGTAAAAAGCAAATTCTCACCAAAATTGATAAGAGCAGGGGACGGTACATAATCTCCGTTTACATGCAAATGCCTGTATTCATCACAAGTGTCTTCATCAGATTCATCCCAACAATGAAATCATTGGTCGCACATTTTATCATAAGACAGACACTGACCATTGGAACACGTAAATTTACTGATACATGAAGGATGGTTACAGAAGGATTCGTCACTATTATCCTCGCAATCACGAATGAAATCACACACCATGGTGTGCGCGATGTAAGGACTTCATTTTCACATGAAACAAACGGAACTGGAGTAGTGTAGTCTGATAGGACACTGATGTTATCTGACATTTGATTAGAAAAAAGCACAACTTGCGTGACCTTGACAACGCTTCATTAACACGCTAGAGTGGCAGAGGAAAAAAAGATAAAGGTCACGTGACCATTACCGCATGTGATCAAGGACTCTTGCCTTTTTGGCAACCTAAGCTTTGTGCTTCCTGTCAAGGATATCCCCTTTGAATGATAACGTCTTTGAACCTCCTTGCTTCCGTTGAATTTACACGCTATTCCAATATCATATTTACAATCCACCGCACCAAGAGTCATTGTATGCATTCCTGTCTTTCATACGTAGCACAACTTCCTTCCAGTAAATGTTTTTGAAAAATATCTAGTCTGTGGTGAAGGACAGTTTTTTCTTTAGTGATTATAGAATGTCTGTACATGGAGTGCAGTGGTGTGTCATATGAGATCAACCCAACCAATACTCTCCAAAAGTCCCTGCATACAGTTGATACAGGTAAGTCAGGCCATGCTCACAGGTACGAAAGCTTAGGACTGCGCCTTGCCGTAAACAAAAGTCTCGTGCTTTTTCGATTTTGTCTGTATGAGAGGAATTAAATTCCTTTCTATCGTGGAACAAAATGTAGCAATTGCTACATGACTCAATCAGATTGTCATAGTTTGTATCCAACTGACAGTTTTCTCCAATATGTTCAACACGCGAAGCATTTTTCAAACTGCGCAAGACCAACATTCACTGTGTGTACTCTTTATTGGAACAATGCATTATATTGATAAACACACACACACACACACACACACACACACACACACACACACAACCGATTCACATTTATACTAGAACCACTTTTGTGCTAAAATCACATTAGTCGGTTTTAAAGCGACCGTGCGGCGAAGCAAAGCGACGTTGGGACTCCAAGACAGTCACACACGCCTAGCAGTCGGCGATCATCTACCACTGAAACACCGTGTTTTCTGTCAGCTGGAAGAGATGAGATGGAAGATGATTGCAACGAAGGTCTAAAGGTACCCGATTCGATTCCGGGTTCATACTGTCAACACCCCTTCCCACCCTTCCACCCCTACCTTCACCAGCCGACATCCGCCCCTTTTTTTCTTCTGCAAGGAATTGAAAACAGATCGGGGAGAAAGGGGAAAGACCAGCAGAGACGGGAAGGGGGTGGAGGGGACGGGAGAATGAAGGACGAGGTGTACCGTCACGTTTTCACCCGTCACGTTTTCTCACCTGAGAGAGAGAGATTGAAAGAGAGAGAGAGAGAGAGAGAGAGAGAGAGAGAGAGAGAGAGAGAGAGAGAGAGAGAGTTTCGATTTTTTTTGAGAATGTGTCGTTTGATGAATATGGCACCACCCGTCACGTTTTCTCACCCGGAGTGAGAAAACGTGACGATACACCCGTCACCAGGTTTTCTCACCACTGGTGAGAAAACGTGACGTAACAGAGGGCGTAGGGGTAACAGAGGGCCTAGGGGGGGGGGGGGGGGGGGGGGGGGGGGGGGGTGTGAGGGGAGGAGAGGAGAGAAATTGGGAAAGTGGAACAGGGAGGAGGCATTAATTAAGATGGGGACGCCGATAGGGGAAGGGAGAAGGAAAGATTACTTAGTTAGTTAGTGTTTATAGGGTCCAGCTGACTACAAGGAGCCAAATCAGGACCTCAGCTATCATATCTGCTGAGTCTCTAGATACAAATACCCACACTAGTATTAACACATCGCTTAAAATTTATAAAGACAAAAGTACAATTATCTGTTCAACTCCAGCAACACCTATATACATTATTAAAAACACTATAATTTATAAAATAAGTATACCTCTTTCAAAAAGTCTGTAATGGACCGTCATCAACAGCATCAAGGTCAATGCCAGCTGCACCGAAGTGGGGCAAAATACGAATACCCAGTGGAGGAATCTCATTTGGCTTTAAGTCATATTTGGCTCTAAAAGGCGTGTTCATGACAATATCATAGGGCAGGGTTTTCTGGATTAGCCCTCAGTTTCAGATAATAATTCGTGGAAAGACACAATCTCCTTAGCTCCAGAGGAGGTTCACCAGATTCAACATACAAACTCTCTTTTGGAGATGTGCGAAATGCTCCCAGAGCAATCCGCTGTCCTTGATGATGAATTGGATCAACAGCTTTGAGATAAGACTTTCGTGCGGATCCATATACCACACAACCATAATCTAGCTTTGGTCTCACCAAAGCCCGATACAATCGCAACAAAGTTCGCCTGTCTGCACCCCAATCAGTATGACTAATAACCTTCAAAACATTCAAACCTGACTGACAAGATTTTTCATGTACTTAATGTGAGGCAAAAAAAGAAAGCTTACTATCAAAAATAACTCCCAAAAATTACACTTGTTTAGAAACTTTAATTACCTGACCATTGAGACTGATAGCTGGAGAAGGAAAGATGGGGGGGGGGGGGGGGGGGGGGGGGGGGGGGGGGGGGGGGGGGGGGTCAGAAGGCCGTACGGAGAGGAAGAGGGAAAGGGGGACAGCTGGTGTGCCTACCTATATGTCTGTCTGTCTGTCTGTCTGTCTATCCATCTATCTACCTATCTAAGACTACGCCTACCACGCGCGCGCGATGTGTGTGTGTGTGTGTGTGTGTGTGTGTGTGTGTGTGTGTGTGTGTGTGTGTGTGTGTGTGTGTGATATTTGTGTCAGAATGGAACACAAATTTAGACAGATAGACAGATAGACAGACAGACAGACAGACAGATAGATAGATAGATAGATAGATAGATAGATAGACAGATAGATAGATAGATATAGAGAGAGGTAAATACATACAACTATTCGAAGAACACACACACACACACACACACACACACACACACACACACACACACACATTTTGAAGCTTTGACCTGCTATTGTCTTCATCTAAGCAAACATTTTAAGGCAGGGGGAAGAGAGTGAAGGTGATGAACGGATGAACGGGGAGGGAGGGATACATTAACAGTACATTTCTCGTTTCTACTTTTCAAATACTTAAATGTTGCCTTGAAAAAAAAAATCTTTCGTAAGAAATTCCCCAAAAGGGAGTTAAGTTTCCGGGAGGCTGGTAGTTGGCTCCTAAAGTTGGACGCTGAGGTTTTCTGAAAAGAAATCCCAAGTTCTAACGCTAGCTTTGGAACATGTAAGCTTGAGGTAATTTTCTTAAGACACAATAATATTGTATACTCACAAATTCGTAGCATTCTGTTTCCCACCACATTCCTACCTACAATTGTGGATACAAAGTAAACTCTTTACAAAGACATTAATCTTTTTTTTTTTTTTTTAACCAATTACGCGTTTTAACAAAATCCTTCTCATTACACGAGGGCGTTTCATTTTCATTTTTATGTGTTGTTAATCAGATCAATTTCTTTTTCACTTATGTATTCATTATTCCCCAAGTGGCAACTTACCCATAGAGAATCAATACTCTAGCAAACAGAATCCCTAATAGTCTTTTGTCTGCGCCACATCAAAATCGACCACTCCCAGGCCGCACGGAAAGCTAGGTTTTCCTTTCACACAATCCCAACTACCGACTAGGTCCAGGTCAAGCGCGCTATCCTCCTACCTGGCAACTCCTGGTCTCCGTATATAGCTGGAACACACCCGTCCCACAAAACAGTGAACTTTTCTCACTAATCACGTGCCTCAGGTCCAATCAACGACAAGAAAAGGACAGGGATTCAAACACTGTTTACATATGGTCTCACTTTCGTGCCAAAAGTTCAAAACGTCAACTGAACATGTCTACTGTCATAACACACATGCAATCGTTTCCCCTATCTCACCTTCCGCTCCGAAAGATACATGACTGCCCCCTCTCCCTCTCCA
Organism: Conus betulinus; assembly: GCA_016801955.1. Taxonomy (NCBI): domain Eukaryota; kingdom Metazoa; phylum Mollusca; class Gastropoda; order Neogastropoda; family Conidae; genus Conus; species Conus betulinus. Next base: position 48,456 of record JADBJO010003480.1, on the reverse strand, counting down.
CCCCCATACATGCACATGCGAACATGCACGCATGCATGTACGAGAGACGAGAGAGAGAGAGAGAGAGAGAGAGAGAGAGAGAGAGAGAGAGACAGAGAGAGACAGAGACAGACAGACAGAGAGACAGACAGACAGAGACAGAGAGACAGAGACAGAGACAGAGAGGTTTTATATTTTTTTATAAAGAGAGAAAAAGACACGGTCAAAATCGTTCATGAATGGAATAAACTGACAGTAGGAAACAAATGGAAGAGAATATTTCACACAAGGCTAATTAGAATCAATACATATACATGCTCAAAATAGCCTGCACATATATTACAACAGCATCAAATTGCACGCGTCTATGTGCAGGTGTGCGTGTGTGTGTACGTGTGCGCACGTGTGCTGTTTGTGTCTATGCACGTGCACAGCGGGTCGTGGACACAGACCAGCGGTAATTTTTAGACGACTGTCGGACACTTTCTCGCATCAGAATGTTTACCGAGTCATTCTTTCCAGGAAGTAGCCTAATCAAATCAACAACCAGCACTGACTGCTTTGAATTTCACCAATGAATGATGGCGAAGGACCTGTCTCGAATGACCCTATTAGGCAGCAATAACTATCAGGAACTTTAATTTAATTATGAATGCTATGCTAAAAGATAATAATAATAATAATGTTGATTTATATAGCGCCTATTCTCTAAAAAAAATAGGGCTCTAAGCGCTTTACATTACAAACAATACACACACACACACACACACACACACACACACACACACACACACACACACACACGCACACTGGATCTGTGATCCATTGTTTACACCATCCAGAACTTTTCGAACATCGTATCTAAAGATAAAGCATTATTACCATTCCTGGGCTAGTCCCGGTTTCAAGGCATACTTTTCTACCATGCCTCTTCAGGTATAGCCCCACATCCTACCCAGTGGTTTGTTTAACTGTTCTGTTAGCCATTACTCTGTGTTCAAGCAGCACCTGGACTGTAATCTGAAACTTGAGTGTGACGATAAACGTGATGAAACAGAACACTGTCCGTTCAGCAGTCCTGGTTGTCAGGGATTGGTAGCTTCGCGTAAGAAATGTCTGCACTGGATTATATCAAAAGAAAAATCTACAGTCTTTTTTCTTCCATATGAATGTTTGAAAATGAATGGAACTCAGGCCTCCCTAAAATCGAGGAAAGAGATGACAGATTTCTTACATTTCGCTAGAAAATACCACACGTTTGAATTGCAACTTGGTACCTCAAGAGAGTGGACTTTAATGCCATTTATGTATAGTAAGTTCCGAAAGTGGCATGACATGTCTTTGGTTTTACAACCTTATAACTGGACCGCGTTACCATCCTACGAGAAAGAATAAAACCATTGCACTTTTTCAGTATGTATTTACTTGGAAACTCAACTATTCAGACACAAAAGTGTCATGTGCGAAATTAGATTAAAATCTCTCGGAGTATTTCCTTCAAAAGCTTTGGTCATTTATCCACACAAATTTGAACATTTCTCCCTGAACACGCGACAACACATGTATAGATGCTCCGCAGGACATGTACCCTACCTAAGTATTTTTTATGACCCTTATAGCCAGTGTGAAGAAGAAACAAATTCCCTGTTTTCCAACTTCTTGGACCCTAATGAAAAGCAGACCGTTCCTTACGCGATGTCGATTCAGCTTATACATACCATGTTCACATGTGACGATGAAGCCAGAACGTTGCATCACTCTCTGGTGTGTGACTTCATCCCGAACTCCAGACAACAGTGATGAATATTTCTGTCAGCATCCTCGGTGTAATGGCTTTCAGGGTTTTAATGGGTAATGTGTGTCACAGGATCAACATTGCAATGAATACGCGGACTGTCTGGGCAATTCAGATGAGACTAGCTGCTCTGAGGACGACACATATACGAAAGAGGTAGAAGGTGAAATCATAATGAAACAATATTACATCAACCTGGATGGCACTGGTTATTTTATTCAAAAGTTAATGACAGAAGATGAGTCTTGTCCTGATACTCACTATCGTTGTAAATATGAATGGCTATATTGCCTCCCTGGCTACACCCTATGTATTAGATTTTCTGACTGTGTTGATGGAGAAGATGAAGAAGACTGCAAAAACAGGAAGTGCCCTGGTTTGTATCAGTGCCGAGATTCTCCAGTCTCATTCATGGCGACCACCTGTGTGATGGCTGGGGTCAGTGCCCACAGCGGGATGATGAACTAATATGTGACATGACCTGTCCTGAAGTTGTTTTGTGTGTAGGTCACTCGTTTATCTGTCGTGACTCATTTCATGCTACCCTTTTTCTACAGCTTCGGTATTTGGACGCCACAGGATCACAAATGACTATAAGCGCTTTGAAAGAAAACATTTATCTTCTTCATATTTGTCTATCCAGATGCCTCTTACACAACATTTCTAGTTTAGATTTTCCAAACTTGCAGTTCATTGATTTCAGTGATAACCATACTGAAGCCCTTGATATGACAGTTTTTATGAAGTCGGGAATCTGAGACATCTGCAGCTGGCAAACAACCCTCTAAGACACTTCACTTCCAAAGAATTAAAATCTGTACATTATTCGCTAAAGCAAATTGATATATCCCAATCACAAATTAATGCATTGACCATTGAACCTGTCTATCTACGTCATTTAAGGAATTTGAATGCATCATTTTCTTCCATTGAATTTGTTGGATCTATTGGTTTGAAAAACATGCCTGAGTTGTCCCTGTTGGATATTCGAGGAAATTCATTCATTGCCTTCCCTTTGGATTTGATGTTGATGTCGAATTATTTGAAAAATATCTTTGCATCAAACTATCGACTATGTTGTGAGACATTATTTTCTAATGAGGTAAGTGAAATAAAGTGTGTCACAGGTCAAGTAATACTTAATTCGTGTGAAACATTTGATATCAAGTGAATCTTCTTTTGGTTGGTTTGCACGTCTGCCATTGTTGGAAATGTAGTTTCCATTGTGGCTTCAGTTGTAATGAAGAAAATGCTTAGAAGCTACTTGTTTGAAAAGCTTAAAGCTACTTTGTAATAACTATTACCAATGTGTACTTTGCTGGGATAGTTATGGGAATCCATAATAATATAGTCATTATAGCTGACAGAATTCTTCACGGAAAATACGTCGAGAATGAAAACGTATGGACCAACAGTTTGACGTGACGTGCAAGATGAGTGGATTTCTTTTCCTCTTGTCTACTGAGGTGTCAACTTTTACACTCTGGTTCATCATTTTGGATCACATTATCGTCATTTGCTTCCAAAGGCATCCCATTAGATTCGACTTCGTATGGACATGCGTAGGTTGTATGATAGCCTGGCTTATGGGAATAGTGCTGTCACTGATTCTGTTTCTTCCTGGACTGTCTCACTGGGGCCGCCAGGGCCAGTCTGGTTTGTGTCGTCTGGCTTTATTCGATCACTCTGATTCTAAACGACAATTCAGGTGGTTAACAGTCATTGTCGTGGTCAACTTATTTTTGTTTTTTATTCATTGTGTCTGGTCAAATTGCCATAAACAGACAAACACCCAAGTACAGAATTACACTTGATTCTGGCGAAAGATTGGTGTTTTCCTCAGTCGACCTGACGGGGAAAATTGCAGTCATCATGCTGTTTGTTGGTTCTCTTTTGGCTTTGTAAAAATGCTGTCTTTAACTGGGTTTAATATTTTAGATCAGTTACACGACGCTATGACTGTGTTCATGTTACCATTCAATTCTGCTCTTAACTCTCTTCTCTTCGTGTGGACTACATTAACAAGGCGATGGAAGCAGAAGCGAGAAGAGAAAATATTAAAAGTCTTCAAATCAAGGCTTGATCTTTCAAAGAAAGGGTCAGCAAACGCATGAATGAAAGCAAACCAAATCTATAAGTAAAGAATACCTGAGAAAAGATATATACACTTTCAGAAATTTAATATTTTTGTGAACCTTATATGTATCTTAACGGGTTTTTTGTTCGCTTGCTCTCTTGTTGTTAGTTGCTCTCTCTCTCTCTCTCTCTCTCTCTCTCTCTCTCCTACCAAGTGATGGCCACGGGATAGCTCATGACGTAATAAGGTGGATGGATCTCTTGATTCGCTGTTTTTCTCCAAAAGTGCTCTAAGGCGGGTTAGAATGAATAAATCGTTAAAATCTTACTTTCAAATCTCACTATCAAATCTGAAATCTATCTTCTGTCCATAAATCAATTTATCACAAATTAGAGCCCTGAAAAATCTTTACTCTTTGGTGATGCGTTTTCTGATTTTCGAATTACTTCATTCTTGTAAGAAAAATCATGTGACGCTATTTTGTCAGTCATGTTTGTGAAAATAATGCCATTTGTTGGCATGAGATGCCCTTAAATGGCTTCTCATGTGATTTGATCATGGTCTTCGTGGCTTAATAGATCAGTTATCTCCATCATCTTAATTGAACAGATCCAGAATGTGCCCTTTGATCCATATCTGTACCAGGCATCTGTTTAACAATGTACTGGGCTTGTCCTTCTGTTAACAAGATTCCTTAGACTTTGACTAGTTTCTGTAGGTTTTACGCATCCTTGTCGGCAGAGAAGAGGCAACAGCGTCAGGCGCCTGTGAAATCATTGTTTTTTTTTGATGAGGGTATCAACCGTCGCGATTCCACCAAACGAGCTTCGTTGGGTTTGTACCTGCCTTCTAGTACAGGTACTTGAACGTGCCTTCTAGTAGACACAGCCAACTAGTACATGACGTAAAAATCATACAATGTATCAGGAATGAGTGCATTGAAGATCTTGGAGTTCGTCGACGTTTCTTTGCATGCGCTGAAAAAGATTTGATTCCTGTTTCGCATTAAGTCATGTAAGTCTTATTATTTGTTATTGATAATTTTAACAAATATTCAAAAAAATAGATATTTTCGAAGCATCAACATTCCTAACCACTTCAATCTGGTAAATCATGCAATGTCAATGGCATCATCATTGAATAGAAAAGCTCCAAACGAAAGCAACGGCCAATTTTTTTTTATTTTATTTTTTTTTTTTATCCTAGCTGCTTGTGAACATGGAGAACAATGGCTTCAGTGCACGATCGTCAGTTGTTTTTTTTAACTTTGGAAATGTACCTGTTCGACCGAGTTCAGTACCAACATATTTAGATAAATCAACAGTCTCAGAGAGAGAGAGAGAGAGAGAGAGAGAGAGAGAGAGAGAGAGGAGAGCCCAACATATTTAGGTAAACCAACAGTCTCAGAGAGAGAGAGAGAGAGAGAGAGAGAGAGAGAGAGAGAGTTACCCTGAGCCGAGCCGACTGCAAAGGGCATATTATGGCTGTCACACTGTTGAAGTCAACTTTCCAATTTTTTTTTTTTTTTATACGCTCACAGTTGAGCAAAACACACTTTAAAAACTCGTCGGAATTAAAAAAAAAATCTTTTTCCCATGAAACATTAGATCAAATGAAAAATGCTGATTTTTTTCAGAAATGAAAAAAAAAAAAAAAAAAAAACATCGCGTCATACATCTATGAACAAGAGTCCATGGAGGCCGCAATAAAATGTTTATGTCTGGCATCATGGTAGTCACAACACTCTATAAGAATTGTTTTATTGTGAGTGGTGAGTGGTACATCATACGGAATGCATCACGCCGCTTCTTCACCTTGGTGAGAAGAATGGGTGTAAAAGGAGTGGCCTGTTAACGACCAATCTGTCGCCCCTGCCCAATTTGTCGCCCGGCGACAGATTGGTCTTCAAACCAGGACCAGTCTGTCGCCCAGGCGACAGATTGGCCTTCAACACCAGGACCAATCTGTCACCCGGCGACAGACTGGGCCCGAGTGTTACATATTTTGATGGGATAGACCTAAAAGAGAAGACATCATAACTGAAGAGGGAATATTTGAGCGGACAGAAAAACACAGCGTCACAGCGAACTACTTTTGAAAGCTGGAGTGTTTCTATTCCTGTGGCGGGGATATAATAAAGAATCGCGACCCCTGTAACTCTAGGGTATTGGGCCCAATTTTCTTCTAATTTGGTGTGTGAGGGTTTATTGTACCAAATCCTTTTGTGATAGTCACTTCTGACAGGCACCTCCCGCACACGTTTCTTAGTCTAAAAAATAGAAATGAAAACAATATAAAAACACTCTGAGTCTTTTACATCTTCAACCTCCTGCGCCCCCCCCCCCCCCCCCCTCCACCCTCCTTAAGTTCAAAAGATTTGCCAAGTCATTACTATGAAGACAATTTAGTTGTTGGCCTGCGCTTGTTTTTTCCCCCACTATTAGATTGTTTGTCTTTGTATTTGTCTGACTTTAATCAAGTTTAAAAGGCTGTGCCAGTCTGAATAAAAGTTACTCTGTGTTAGGTTTCCTTATGGGAGCAAAGACTACCCACTTGTTTACTGTTTATTGTTTACTGTTCCTGCCTCATTTCATTTCCAATTTCGTTTTGATTAAATCGAGGTTATTTGTATTTGTTTCTGTCTGTCTTTGTGTGTGTGTGTTTTTTTTGATCTCCCTTGCATCCTTGGGTGGATCCTCAAGCGTAGGCTCAAAGATGCCCCCAACAGTTTATACTATTTGCATAATATCTGTAGTTTTTCAGCAACTTTTTTCCTCCCCACACTTTCGTTTGTGGTTTCCTTTTACTACTCTTCGCTGGCTGCTTCGGGGGGTTATTGGATTCTTTTTTCCACCCTTGGTGGTGAGAACACCACGGTATTATGGACTGTGGTGTGTCTCTATTTGACACCAGGAGCGCAGATACAGCCAGCCGTGTCTCCCTGATGAGTTTCCGATCCAGCGGACGAAAGGCCTCGGAGCAGGCAATACAAATATATCTGCCTTTAAAGGAGATTGCGATGGTTCCCTTATGCAGCCAGGGAAGAGTTTTCATATTTTTTAATTTCATGTTTCCAGTTTTTACAACTTCAACCTCCTGCCCCCCCACCACCCTCTCCTTAAGTTCAAAGTTTTGCCAAGTCATTACTATGAAGACAATTTAGTTGTTGGCCTGCGCTTGTTTTCCCCACACTATTAGATTGTTTGTCTTTGTATTTGTCTGATTTTATTCAAGTTTAAAAGGCTGTGCCAGTCTTGAATAAAAGTTACTCTGTGTTAGGATTCCTTATGGGAGCAAAGACTACCCCACTTGATTATTGTTTATTGTCTACTGTACCTGCCTCATTTCATTTCCAACTCTGAGTCTGTATTCACACTGAGATAGCATGAGAATTGGGCACCATGCCAGCGTAGAAACTCTTCCCAAAAATCCTGTTAAATTCTCTTGGCCCCATGCTATCCCAATGTGAATGCAGGCCCACATCAATAACAAAAATGACGTGAAAATACATTTAAACATGAAAAGAAAAAAAAAGATATCGTTCAAGAAAAGTGAAAATGGAACACTGAACAAGTCCCAAATAATGTCACACATTAAAAGGGGTTTCGTAAAACCTCCCTCAAAGTCTTTTCTGAAAAAAAAAATGGTAAATAGGTTTTCAGTCTTCTGCAATAAAAAAAAAAAATGATTATGGTGTGTGTGCGCGCGTGCGTGCGCGCGCGTGTGTGTGTGTGTGTGTGTGATGATAGTTGCTTATGGAAGAAGAGTTTACGTTTATAGGGTCGATTTATCCAAGTGTTGATTTATCCAAGAGCGATTTATCTGATTTTTTTTACAGAGATAAAGGAGGCTAGTAAATAGAACCAAGCCTTTGGGTCAATTAATCTGGAGATGGACGTATGTGGAGTCGACTTTATAAGTCATCTGACCGACAAATCGATATTTTTCTGAACAGTCCAGATATCAGAATAATGGATAAGTTGACATTATTTTCTGAAAAGTCGTTTTCCAGCCTATGGATAAGTCAACGCACAAGTCAACGTATCATCCATTGCCCCCGGCACATCGACTTATGCCTTACTTACACGCTTCCACTCAGCTCCCCCCTTCCCCTGCCCACCTCACAACCACGCTCGCTCTCTCTCTCTCTCTCTCTCTCTCTCTCTCTCTCTCTCTCTCTCTCTCTCGTCCTTTTCGGTTCCTAGTAATGTCAATGCTGCAACAATGCCCAGTTAATCGACATCCTTGGAACTACTCCTTGACTTGCTCAGTTAATTTCAATTTGTTAGGTTTATTTTGAGTTTGTTTTAGACTGGGCAAAAATTTAGATTAACTCAACACACGGATAATTTTAGATTCGGATAATTTAAAAGTCCATAGGTGGACCAAAGGTTCTTTCAATTATCCAGGTTTTACTGTACATGGTCAGTTCAGTGGCGTTCATGATCTCTTTGATACAGAATCTGTACAACCTATTTTGACCTACATCATATTAAGAGGAGACGTACACATTAAAAAAAAGATATAGATAGATAGATAGATAGATAGATAGATAGATAGATAGATACTGCATCAAAGTGATTACAGGTCATCTACGTCATGAAAGGTAGAAAGAATGCCCATCACACAATAATATGCAATCAAATAGAGAAAACATGGAATTTACATCACAATAAAAACTGGGTCATTCTTGCTGATTACCGATCTGCGTTGTAAGGAGCAGAGAAACGCCCACACCACCACAACAATATTCTGACAGTGAAACACTTTTTTTGAATATGGAATTGGCATCAAACTAATCACTGATCATTGTCACTGACCACTGCAACAACACTCTGTCTGTCAAGCATTTCTTTTAAATATGGAATGGGCATCAAACTGATCACTGGTCATTGTCACTGACCACTGGTTATCTAAATTGCAAGAAGCACAGAAATATTCATATGATAAACAGTAACCAGTTACGTTTTCCAAACTGGTCACTGGTCATTGTTGCTAACCACTAGTCATACTACGTTTTTTAGAAGCACATACATCCTGTAACACATCAATACAGAATGAGATAGTGATAATATGAAATTGACATAAAACTGACCACTAGTCTTTATTGCAAACCACTGGTCTTCTACATTAAAAAAAAAGAAAGCATTAACACATCAATATATGGAATGAACTCAGGAAAATATCAAATTGACATGAAACTGACCACTGGTCAATCTTGTTGACATCTATATTGTAAACATTACAGAAGCGTTCACAACACACCAATATGCAGTGAAGTAGTGAAAACGTGAAATTTTCATGAAGCTGACCACTGGTTTTGGCACTGACCAGTAGTTATCTAGGTTGTGAATATCATAAAATTACCATTAGAGTATATGCAGCATAAGTAGTGAACATTTGGATTTTACAATAAACTGAACTACTTCGTGGTCACCCCATTTGATAGGGAGAGTATTGGACAGGTAACGTTATGGCCAATGTTTAGTACCATGTCCATATAAACTTACCAAAATAACATAAGCAACATTTTTTTGGTGTGTTTGCCTACTTTCCAGCGTGAATTATATTATTTGGATTTGATAACTAGTTGATTCAAGTACTTGACACTTGCATGTTTAATTTTTCTGAGTGATTATGCGCTCTGAAGATTTCTCAATGTGACAATTCAATAGAAAAAACACACAATAAACTCCTGTCTCATTCCATCATTTTTTTTTTTATTAGATTTTATAATCATTTGGCTCTTAGTTTGATGTTAAGGAAAGACAAGAAACTAATAACGAAATTGAAAATAAATAAATAAATAACATATGGGGCACTTCCCACACTTTCTCTCACAATCAGAGAAAGTGGGGGCCGCCCTCATACTCTCTCTCACATGGGAGAAAGTGCGAGAGGGGACCCACACTTTCTCTCAATCCCGCACTTTCTTCTTAAGTGAGAGAAAGTGAGCCCCCACACTTTCTCCTAAAGTGAGAGAAAGTGTGGGAATGAGAGAAACTGTGGCCCAACATCAACTTACTGAGAGCAAGGAAAGTTGGCGACAAATTGGCCAAGGGGCGACAGATTGGACAGTGAAGTGCGACCCAATCTGTCGCCCTCAAAACCCTTAAAATGGGCGACAGACAGGTCCTGGTGTTGAGGACCAATCTGTCGCCTGGGCAACAAACTGGTCCTAGTGTTGAGGCCCAATCTGTCGCCGGGCGACAAATTGGGCAGGGACGACAGATTGGTCGTTAACATGGCCTGTATGCAGGAGACACAAAACCGTTTCTTCTTCTATACGGGCAGCTTATGGAATATGGTAAAAATCTCATTCTAGTTTGGACCGATTTGGAAGAGCTTATTATCCATCTGCGAGTTCAATTGTTCTTGGCAGAGGTCTTTTAGATAAGCCTAGGCTTTTGGTTTTGAGGTGGTCTTAAATTTTCTCAGGAACTTCACGTAAAAAGCACAGTTACATGCAGGACTTGGAGTTCAGATAACAGATCCAAACAGTAGTTCAAATGAAGTTTCAGCCGCCGGTTGGAGAGGGATGGTTCGCTCGTCCCAGCATACCGACTGTGAACTGGGCGGATGCAGAATGCACACAGAGTCAAAGCCCTTAATGATGGGCAGGATCTGAAGTGGGGAGGTAAGGTGGAAGGTCAGGTAGGAAGGTGTTGTGGAAGGTCAGGTAGGAAAACAGAACGCAGCGCAGTACTTAGGAGAGCGCGGGGCGATGTGTCTTCATGCGGTGACAGACAGCAGTGTTCCCTCCTCCAGCTATTGAGAACACTTTCTTCAACAATGTCACGGAAGTGTTAGTAAGTACAGAACTTTTATATCATCCTGTCCGAGACATGTCTACGTCAAAGTACTTTGCTGCAACAAAAGGGGGGGGAACAAACGGAAACCCTCCTCCACATCATCTGCGAGTGATAGTGGTGCTAGTCCAACTCCGGACAATGAGAAATCCAAACAAGTGCAAAAGAAACACAGACAGGATGGCGAGAGTGAAACAATTATAGAGGACAATTTGAATATAAAAGATACCTTACAAGAGATTAGAGACTCGCTTCTTACAGTGAAGAACGAAATGGTCAGGCTGACGGAAGCTTTAACTGTTAGGATTGACAAGCTGGAGGGAGATTTATTTATCGTGCGAAAAGAGAACGACACACTCAAATCAGACATGGAAAAAAATTGAGGGGGATCAATAAGGAAATCAAAGAAGAATTAGTCCAACGATCAAATGAGATAGCCAGTTTTAAACGTGACATGAATGACACTGAACAGCATGGCAGGTCGTGGAATGTACGTGTTCACGGTATTCCTGAGAGTACGGCTGAAACGGTGGAAGACTGTGTAAACAAATGTATTGATGTGATAAACAAAAAAGTAGGCATCGCTTCAATCTCTACAAAAGACATAGAAATCGCACACCGTTCCGGTAAGCCAGGGGATAGGGACAGACCACGACCCATCATACTTAGGTTCCTGTCCAGACGGCAGAGAAGAGAGGTGTTAGCAGCAAGGCGGAAATAAAGGGGTCGGGGGAATTTCCATCAGCGAGGATCTGACTCGTGCAAACTATCAACTGCTCAAAAGGATTTCCAACCACTCTGCAGTCATGTCATCATGGACATCCAATGGTAAAGTATTGTGCAAACTGAAAAATGGAAAGACAATCAGAGTTGATCTGGGCATAATGTGGAGGACCTTTTTCGACGAGAAATGTGCTGAGATTTTCTTTTTTTTTTTTTTTTTTTTTTTTTTTGATATTTTGATAATTTGCATGTGTTCATGACAACTTTGTTTTAGTGTGGCATTGAAAAGAACTTTTGATTATTATAATGTTGATTTCGCTTTAATTTCTATTATATTATTGTACTTACGCTACTTATCAAAAGAGAGGGGGGGGGGGGGGGGAGGGGGGGAGAAGAAAAAATAATAATGAAAGAATATGATCAATAATGTAACTAAAAAAAAAAAAAAAAAAAAAAAAAAAAAAAAAAAAAAAAAAAAAAAAAAAAAAAAAAAAAAAAAAAAAAACATTTTTGGTCCATATGTGTTAAGTATTACTTTATGGCATCCCCCTCCCCTGTCTACGGATGGATATTATATATTGACGAAGCTCACTTTTTCTCTCTCTCTCTCTCTCTCTACTCTTTCTGTCGGTCTTTCTGTCTCTTTACCTCTCTCCCCCCCCCCCCCCCCCCCCCCCTCCCCCCTTCTCGGTCCCCCCCCTCTCTCTCTGTCCCTCCCTCTCTCTCTTTCTGTTTCTCTCTTTTTCTGTTCAGTTTCTTTCTTCTCTCTTCCTTCTCTCTCTCTGCTGTCTACACTGATGTGGTTTCCCTCCCTCTCTCCCCTCCCTCTCATTTCCACCTCCTCCTCCTTTTTCCATTTTGATGAAATCATGCTACCAATTATGCTATTAGCTATTGCTCTCTGTGTGTGTGTGTGTGTGTGTGTGTGTGTGTGTGTGTGTGGCTTGTTCTCTTTTTACCCATGCAGGTGCTGTGTCACTGCATATTCTCAAATGGAATACAAAAGGTCGCTTGTGTGCTTGACGATGGGGATGATGCAGATAATGTCAGTGGGGCAACTATTGGTTATTGTTGTTATCACTATTGTCGTTATGATTCTCAGGGTGGTGGTTTGTTATCATTCTTGTCATTGCTATTGTCATTGTTATTGAGTTCCATCCGTCTTACTTGGAAAATGTGAGCTTTGTATTAGAACTGTGTTTTTTTGCTTATGAGTAGAAACATGTGTGCGCGTGCAGGCGCGCGCGCATGTTCTTATATACACAGGTACATGCATGCGCGCGCGCGCGCACACTCATGCGCGTGCGTGTGTGTGTGTGGGGGTGGGGGGGGGGGGGGGGGGGGGGGGGGGGTGCGAGTGTGTGTGTGTGTGCGTTCATGGCAACTTTGTTTTTAGTATGGCATTGAAAAGAACTTTCTTGATTATTTAATGTTCCTTTCGTTTACATTATGTTATTGTACTTATGCTGCTTATTAAAAAAAAAAAAAAAAAGAGAGGGGAAAGATGAATGAAAGAAAATGATAATTGATGTAACTAAAACATTTTCGATCCATGTGTTCAAGTATTATTTTATGTTTTTTTCCCCCTCTGTCGACGGATGGATATCATAATTGATGAAGCTGACGTTTTTTTTTTTTTTTCTCTCTGTACATCTCTGTACATCTTTCTGTCTACCCTTTTACCCTTTCCCCCCCCCCCCCCCCCCCCCCCCCTCCTTTTCTCTATCCCTTTCTCTCTCTTTCTGTTTCTCTATTTTTCTGTTCAGTTTCTTTCTCTCCTTCCCTCCCTTCTCTGCTGTTTACATTGATCTGTTTTTTCCTCCCTCTCTCCCCCCCCTCTCCTCTTATTTCCACCTCCTCTTTCTTTTTCCATTTTGATGAAAATCAAGCTACCACTTATGCTATTAGCTATTGCTTTGTGTGTGTGTGTGTGTGTGTGTGTGTGTGTGTGTGTGTGTGTGTGTGTGTGGCTTGTTCTCTTTTACCCATGCAGGTGCTGTGTCACTGCATATTCTCAAATGGAATACAAAGGTCGCTTGTGTTCTTGACGATGGGGATGATGCAGATAATGTCAGTGGTGGCAATTATTGGTTATTGTTGATTTATCATTGTTGTTATGATTCTCAGGGTGGTGGTTTGTTATCATTCTCGTCATTGCTATTGTCATTGTTATTGGGGTCCATCCATCTTACTTGGAAAATGTGAGCTTTGCATCGGTACTTTGTTTTTGGTTTATGAGTAAAAACATGTGCGCGCGTGCAGGCGTACGCGCGTGCGCGCGCGCGCGCGCGCGCGCGTGCTCTTGCTCTTGTGCACACGGGTACATGCATTGGACTATTATTTACAGAGACATTACTGACTGATTAAAAACAAGCTTTCTTTTGGACATTTTTTAATGATAAATGACAACATTTGTGAATATATCAACAAATGATGTTAACTTATTTCAATCGTGTATTTGTTTGATTCTTGATCTATGTGTTCATGCATTGGTTCATGGCATTTTTTTTTTTTTTTTTTTTTTTTTTTTTCACTTGACTACGGATGGATATCATAATTAATGAAGCTCACATGTTTCTTTTTCTGTGCTCTTTCTGTCGGTGTTTACTCTCTCCCCCCCCCCCCCCCCCCCCCCCCCCCCCCTCTTACTCTTTTCTTCCCCCCCTTCCCACCCACCCCCCCCCCCCTCTCTCTCTCTCTCTCTCCCTCTCTCCCTCCTATCTCTTCTCTCTGCCATCTACTCTATTTGTTTTCCCCCCCCCCCCCCCCCCCCCCCCCCCCCTCCTCTTCTCTTACTTCCTCCTCTCTCTCTCTTCTATTTTGATGAACTCATTTTACCACTCGACTTATGCCATTAGCTGTTGCTTTGTGTGTGTGTGTGTGTGTGTGTGTGTGTGTGTGTGTGTGTGTGTGTGTGTGTGTGTGTGTGTGTGTGTGTGTGTGTGTGTGTGTGTGTGTAGTTTACCCTGCATATTCTCAAATGGAATACAGAAGGTCGCTTGTGTGCATGACGATGGGGAAGACGCAGATAATGTCGGTGGTGGCAGCAGTTGGCAATTGTCATTTTTGTCTCTTTTTTTTTTTTTGTTGTTGTTGTTGTTGTTGTTGTTGTTCTTGTCTTTTTTTTTTTTGTCATTGCTTTTGTTATTGAAATTGCATGGTGGTTTCATATCCATCATACTTGAAAAATGTGCACATTGTATTAGCACATGTTTGATTTATCGGTGAAAACACATATGTGTGTGTGTGTGCGCGCGCGCGTGCGTGCGCGCGCGCGCGCGCACACTTATTCATGTGCGCGCGATTGTGCGCGCGCGCGCGCACACACATATAAATACAGAGATGAAGGCAGGGAAAGGAAAGGAAAGAAAATCAATTCGTTTTCGTTCCCTCCCTTCCCCTGTTCATCTGCCCCCCCCCCCCCCCCCCCCCCCCCCCCCCCCCCCCCCCCCGTCTGTAATAGCCCTATTTCCTTTATGGTATTATGTTTGGATTTGTACATTAATTAGCAGGTAATCAAAGCCCCGTGCTCTCCCAGTGCGGTTGTCATTTATAAAGAATATGTTTTTCCCTCCATTTCTTGTGTTTGTTTATTCGTTTTTTTTTTTTTTTTTTGTTTTTTTTTTTTTTTTTTATGTACACAGTATGCCTTTTGTGCGTGTGGTTTCTTCATGTATCGATCGCGGTGTATTGCAAAAAATTGGTTTCCTTTTTTTTTTTTTTATCCAGCCCACCTCAGTTTCATGTACCTTCTATCTACAGCAATGGATTTCTGTTGCTATAATTGTTGTTGTTGTTACTTCCAAGGTGAAATGGTTTCTCACAGACAAAATTTATGGACTAATTTATTACTTTTACGGAAATACTACATTATGTTTTTCAGTTTGTATATGAAGTGATGTACAAGAAAATTATTTATGCAAAATGCCTTATGACTTAACATGGCATCAATAACGATATCGTCCCTGAATTGCCAGGGACTAGGAGACCTTCAGAAGAGAAGAGACGTATTTCATTTTCTTAGAAAAAAAGTCACACTGTATTTACTGCCTTCAGGATACTCTCACTTCAATGAAAAAAACTTGAAAGATATGTAACGTCTGAATGGGGATATAGATGTTTTTTCTCTCTCCTTTAAGTCCAATGCAAGGGGAGTTGCAATATTATTCAATAATAATTTCGAATTTAAAATCAATGAAATAGAAAGGGATTCAAACGGAAACTATATCATTATCTCCATGACAACCTTCGAGAAGAAGATTCTGCTGGTAAATATTTACGGACCTAATAAAGATAATCCTGAATTTTACGAAAACTTAAAGGGCAAAATACAGAAATATGAAAATCATGCACTTGTTTTAGTTGGTGACTGGAACCTTGTCCTCGATCCCTATTTAGATTATGATAATTATAGCAATATAAACAACCCAAAGGCAAAAAAAAATGTGTTGAAAACATGATGGCGGACTTCGCTCTGTCAGACGTTTGGCGAGATAATAATCAACAAGTAAAACGCTATACATGGCACAGATCATCGCCTTTAAAGCAGAGTAGGTTAGATTTCTTTCTTATCTCAGAAGAACCTTATGTTGAATTTTGAAGATGCAGATATTACACCTGGATATCGAACAGATCATTCAATGGTTGTTCTGAAATTGAAATTTGGGGAAAATATTAAACACAACACATTCTGGAAATTTAATTGTGAGTTGTTAAAAGACAAACAATATGTAGAAGAAGTACATAATTCAATCGATGAAATTATCTGTGAATATTCGATAGAACAGTATGACGTAGAAACACTCTCTCGAAATCCCACTTAAAGATGTTGAACTTACTGTATCAGATAAAGTTTTTATTGACTTTTTGCTCATGAAAATAAGATCGAAAACTATTGCATATGCTACTATGAGGAAGAAAAAGCTTTAAAAAAAGAAGACGATTTATTAAAAAGAAATCGGTGTATTAGAAAACAAAGAAAATAAAAACAGAGGAAGACTTTAAATTGTTAAAAGAAAAACAACAACAACTAGTGACACTCAGAGAGAAGAAAATACAGGGAGTTATATTAAGATCAAGAGCTAAATGGATTGCTGAAGGGGAAAAAAAATATCAAACTACTTTTGTAATTTAGAAAAGAGACACTATGTTAATAAAAGTATGACAAAATTAGTGGACAGCAATGGAACACTTATAGATGAGCCAAATAAGATAAAGAAAGAAGTTCATTTATTTTATAAACGACTGTATTCCAAAAGAAACCTAGGTACATGTGACGTAAAAGACTTAATACAAGAATGTCCAAAATTATCTAGAGAAGAACAAGATTCCTTAAATGGAGAAATAAGTTTAGAAGAAGCCGGCTTTGCTTGAAAAACATGAAAAATGGTAAAAGTCCTGGTTCTGACGGTTTTGGAGCAGAATTTTATAAATTTTTCTGGAAAAAAAACTTGGTCCTTTTGTAGTTCGTGCTCTAAATCAGTCAGTGAAGGATGGGGAACTGTCAACCACTCAAAAAGAAGGAATAATCACCTGCATACCTAAACCGGATAAATCGAGAGAGAATATAAAAAACTGGAGACCTATTTCAATTTTAAATGTTCTGTATAAAATTGGGTCTGCATGCATCGCAAATAGAATAAAAAAAAGGTTCTTCCGAGCCTAATAAGTGAAGATCAGACAGGTTTCATTGCAAATAGATATCTTGGGGATAACATACGGCTTATTTATGACCTAATTAACTATCTGGAAGTGAGACAATTACCCGGACTTTTACTCTGTTTAGATTTTGAGAAAGCGTTTGATTTCTCTCGATTGGGAATGTTTATTTAAAATCTTGAGAGAATATGGTTTCGAAAAATAGCATATGTAATTGGATACAAACATTTTATAAAAACATAAAATCAACTGTTATAGTTAACGGTCAAACTTCAGATTGGTTTCACATTGAAAGAGGCTGTAGACAGGGAGATCCACTTTCGCCTTATCTATTCATACTATGTGTAGAAATCTTAGCAATTATGATTAGAGAAGATAAAGATATAAAAGGTGTTAAAATAAACAACAAAGAACTTAAAATATCACAATTTGCTGATGATACACAATTAATGAATAATGGGGGATCGAATATCTTTTGAAAGATCTGTCCAATTAATAGAGAAATTTGGAAAGTTTTCAGGACTTTTCCTAAATGCAGATAAAACACAAGCAATATGGATAGGTAGTAAGATAGGCTCAGAAATAAAATATATGCAACATTTAAATATACAATGGAACCCTGATAAGTTTAAGATATTGGGAATATGGTTCACAAATGATGTAAAAAAAAAAACTGTGAAAAGATTAATTATGCTGAAAAATTGTCAGAAATAACAGCTTTGTTTAAAATATGGATGAAAAGAAACATTACTCCTCTTGGACGAGTTGCTGTGTTAAAATCTTTGATTTTATCTAAATTGATTCATCTATGGATTTTACTTCCAAATCCACCAGATGACTTCATAAATGATTGTCAGAGAATGTGTTTTTTTCGTTTGTTTGGAATGGTAAACGGGATAAAATAAGTAGAAAAATTGCAATAAAAAGCATAAAGGGGGGGGGGGGGGGGGGGGGGGGGGGGGTTAGGCATACCCGATATTAGCAAGCATATCAATGCTCTAAAACTTACCTGGCTGAGAAGATTTAAAACAACAAAACACAAGTGGAAAAATATTGCCAGTGTAATGTATCCTTTTTTCGAAGAAAAATAGAAAAATATGGTCCTTGTTATCCTTTGAATAAATACAATAATGTATTCTGGAACCATACATTCATGGCATATAGAGATTTTTGTAGACACTTGAAAGCAAAAACACAATCGGATGTACTGTCCGAGCCAGTCTTTCATAATGATAAATTTAAAAATTGGTAATAATGTAATCAGATATAATTGGACTTGGAAAGGGGGTTTTACTGTGTTTCACATTTTTTGAAAAACGACGGAAGTTTTCTAAGTTTAAACGAATTTAATAGAAAATATGATATGGGTGTATGCTTCTTGGCTTACTACGGCTGTGTAAGCTCTTAGGAATATATACAGCAAACTGGTCTAAAAATATCAATTAATCAAAATATAAAAGAAAAACCAGAGCTCTAAAAATGATATACTCTATATCCAAGGGATCAAGACTGTACTATGACCTTTTCACATTTGACAGTAAACTTCCTAATTCGTGCCAGAAATGGACTGAAAAAAATTGGGAACAGAAATTTCTTGGGAAAAGGTTTCAACCAAGTCATAAAATACAGGAAAAAAAACTTAAATGGCTGCTGCAGCTTCGTATCGTACACAGGATTCTTGGAACTAACGTAGTTTTAAAGGAAATGGGGAGTGGGGAATAACAACTGTGATTTCTGTAGAGAAACTAAGGACAATATAGAGCATATTTTCTGGGAGTGTCATTACTCAAAACAGCTTTGGGAAAAATTTGGAGAGACTGCTAAAATCAAAGTGCTTTCCATATACAAACTTTACATTTCGTGAGAAACTTATACTTTTTGGATATGATGAAATCATGTCTACAGACTCGGTTTTAGATTTAATAATTCTTTTAGGAAAACAGTATATCTATAAAATGCAAATTTGACCATTGTCTCCCTGATATAGTCTCCTTCCAAAGGTACCTACTTTCACGTTATAAAATCGAAAAATACAATGCAGATATAAATTGGAATGGACATGTTTTTTAAAACAAGATGGTTACCATATTTACCACTTATAGAAATGGCATGAAAAGAAAAAAAAAAAGGGGCGAAAAGAAAGAAGGAAAAAAAGATGAAAGAAATATGAAAATTGTAATTTTGTAAGTGATATTTTCTCCAGTAAATTTTGCATTGATAAAACAATTGGGCTGGATTCATCAATGACTACAATGTTTAGAAGGCATCGACAATGATGAACATACATGTATACAAATGTCTTTATTCTTGCTGATTTTGCTGTTTACATCTATATATTGATCGATAGCTGTTCGTTACATGGATTACGTGTGTGTGTGTGTGTGTGTGTGTGTGTGTGTGTGTGTGTGTGTGTGTGTGTGTGTTTCCTTTTTTTTTCATAGCTCTTTTATGTTTAAATGTTGTTATGTTCCAGTGTTGTTACGTTGATTAAAACGAATTAAAAAAGTTAAAAAGAAGGTGTGGTGGAAGACCAGGTAGGAAATTTTGGTGGAAGGTCAGGTAGGAAAGTATGGTGGAAGGTCAGGTAGGAAAGTGTGGTGGAAGATCAGTTAGGAAGGTGTGGTGGAAGATCAGTTAGGAAGGTGTGGTGAAAGATCAGTTAGGAAGGTCAGGTAGGAAGGTGTGGTGGAAGATCAGTTAGGAAGGTGTGATGGAAGATCAATTAGGAAGGTCAGGTAGGAAGGTGTGGTGGAAGGTCATATAGGAATGTGTGGTGGAAGGTCAGGTAGGAAGTGTGGTGGAAGATCAGGTAGGAAAGTGTGGTGGAAGGTCAGGTAGGAAAGTGTGGTGGAAGGTCAGGTAGGAAGGTGTGGTGGAAGGTCAGGTAGGTAAGGTGTGGTGGAAGGTCAGGTAGGAAAGTGTAGTGGAAGATCAGTTAGGAAGGTCAGGTAGGAAGTTGTGGTGGAAGGTCAGGTAGGATGGTGTGGTGGAAGGTCAGGTAGGAAGGTGTGGTGGAAGGTCAGGTAGGATGGTGTGGTGGAAGGTCAGGTAGGAAGGTGTGGTGGAAGGTCAGGTAGGATGGTGTGGTGGAACCACCACTCAACCATAGTTCAGTTTGGAGTGGATCACGTTCCAATGGAATTGGAATAGAGTTTTCTTATTTGTGCCCCGATCCGTATGTGCTTCAACTCTCAGAATGTTCGTTTTCTGGCATAAAGTTTTCAAGTGCTGAATGTCCCTTTTAAAGATCAATTTGTGATCGAAGATAAGTCACAGATTTCTTGCTTCGTTCAAGGCTCGTATGGTGGATTTGTCCAGACAAATTTTAGGATCAGCAAAGAACTGTCAAAAGTTGTGATAGTGGATAAAGTGACTTCTGGTGCCCGAAAAAGTACATCCATTTTCCTCATCCCCAGTGTTGGATCTTATCCACGAAAACTTGCAGTCGGCGTAAAACGCTGGCATAGGTGGCTCCAACTGCACAGAGTGCAAAACCATCAACAAACAGAGATGACTTGGAACCTTGGTTCACAGCATTGATAGTTGCACTGATTTTGATGCTGAAGAGAGCAGGAGAAAGGATGCCTCCCCAGGGTAAATACAACTTCTGTTCGTAGATGTCAGACAGCGTGGTGCGAACCCGGACATGGAACTGTCTATCAGCTGAATGGTTTTGTCAGAAACAGGGGGATGACCTCGACAACCGATATTACGGAGATCCGTAAGAATTCCAATTTTCCGTTTTGTCGTAAGCCTTCTCTAGCGCAAAAATAGCAACCACATGTTTGTTAATTGAGGCTATATGTATTGTATTTTTTAAGACGAATTAAATGATCAACGGTAGAATGGTACCTCAGAAAACTACATTGTTCTTTGGCCAAAAGGCCATCGGTTTCTAGCATTCACATCAGACAAGACTTGACTATTTTTCGATTAACTTGTAAAAGCAGCTCGTCAGAACTATTGGGCGATAATTCGAAGTGCTGGTCAAGTCTTTTCCAGGGTTAGAAATCGAAATGATCAGTGCTTTCCATCGAGAGGGTGAAGAGTTCCATGTTGTCCAGATATAACTGTAAACTTTTAGAAGGGTTTGGAGACAGCTTTCTGCGAGGTGTTTTTAGAAATTAGTAATGGACGTCATCAATGCCATGAGCTGAATCGCTACAGGTTTGCAGACACTGATTCCAGTTCATTATTTGAAAATGACTTCAGTGTTATCCGGGAAACAGTTTCAGGGATGTTTTTCTTTCAGTTGTTTGCTTTCAACGAAGCATCAGATATATTTGTGGAAGACGCGTTTAATTCAATAGTGAAGGTCAACAGATTAGCAACAGCTTTTTTTTATCGGTAATCGGAGCACCACATCGTTAAAATCACCAAGAGCTAAAATGGACGTGGATGTTCTTCAATCAGGCTGACCAGCTCTTGTTGACTGGTTGATACAAATGGAGGTAAGATTTAAAGAACATAATGTATTAGGCATAGCGATTCCATTAATTCTTATATCCATCAGCTAGAAATCGAGCACAGTGCAGTGTGGTGTGTCTTCCTGTCGGAAAGTCTCTGGGAAGTTAGTCTCCCACAGCGCGTTTGTTGAAGATGCCTGCTCCTCCGTCCTTAACTGCATCCCTTGGGGATCCATCCATGAAGATGTGTGTTCACTCACCGAGGTTGAACTTATAACCAGTCATTTCCAGTGCCAAAGCCTTCAGCAAGTGAAGGCTTATTAATGCTTCCTGTCTATGCCAGAAATGTCTGTAATGAATGAGACTTCTTCTAGGGTTCATTAGTATTAAAGCATTTTAACTAGGTTAGCACATCATTTACTGTTTTATTTTGCTTTCTGATTTCTTTACACAATACAAAGCGAACTGTTCATTTGTGTTTTCATTCGATAATGTCATGAACACAAGCAGTTTGAGAAAGAGCCTTTTCTTAAGTACTCAGGGAGATTAATTGTAACAACTTGTAATTCAAGACAAGAGAGAACAAAATGAGCTTTATTTTCATCTGTATAACAGAATGGACATATAAAATTAGACAATTCAAAGGTGTATAATGATTAGAATATACACAAATATCCAATACACCTAATTTGAATTTTTGTCACAATGTATATGATATTCTGTCAGTCTGTATAGACTCGCACCTTGGAATACAATGTGCATGATTTAACACTCCGTAAATGTCGTTTCAGCGATTGTCTTCAACACAGGAATTCCACCTCTGGTAGTTAAATTGATTAATCTTTGCCGATATGCGTGTCATATACACCCTGGCTCTCCCATTCAAATTAAAACCAAATTCATACAATTTCAGTCTTACTATAGAAGCATGATTGCTCTTATTCCCAACGTCTAGCAGTACAAACATTTCATACGCTTTATTTGGTAATCTTTCAGGCCATTCGAGTTATTTTTAGCCGGAAACATAGGTAGCTAACTACGGAAAGTGAATGGACTGGATATCTGCTAGTCTCCCCACACCCTAGGTCATTTGGTGTTCGTATTGAAACACCGATAAACGTTATCAACGCATGTAAAACAAACCTTTTCCAATTTGTAGAGAAGCAGAATCGAGGCCTAATAACTCAGCTCGGTATCGTAAATCTTAGAACAGAACATTTTTCAAAACAATGCAAGAGATTCATTATTGAGCGTACGCCATTTCTTTACAGTACAAAGTAAACAGTGTTTAACTGTGCTTACAAGATCTTTGCAAGCAAAACCGAGACTTAGACGACAGGAAAAGTATATATCCAAGTACTTATAAACATTTACCACTTGCACAGTTATTCTCTTGTACACCCGTTTTTCCCGTGCAGCAAGAAATCCTCCATTCCTGAACACTTTACTATTACTTTTGCCATCATTACTTTTAACTTGTTTGATACAGAAGCTCTTTCTAAAATGTTTAATTTTTGTAGACCAGCTGTCGTTACTGACTTTTATAGTGTCATCAACTAAGAGGAGGATAGAAATATCCAAAGAATCGTTTGCAAACTGACCTTCGTGCCTGCTATAATGCATGACTTCTAAGGCTATCTCATTCATAAACAACTGAAAAAGAATGGAGATACAGACATCCCCTGGTTTAACTCCCAACACAGAGTTTATGGGGTCTGTTAGAGGTGCTCCACATCTCACTCTCGCCTTTACAGAGCATGCACGCTCAATCAGTAATCAGTAAGAAATGCTGCAAACGTATCCAACGACATTATAAGATAATCTTCCCCAACCATATCAAATACTTCTCTGATTTGATTCAAGGTCAGTTTTGTATGCCATAAATAAATCAAATTACACAGTAAGACAAAATATATGACTGAAATCAATCATTTAATACGTTTTCTGATTTTAAGAGGAAGCAGTTTTACATCGTGTAGCTTCACAATGCAGAATTCATTTTAATGAGC
>JADBJO010003480.1:12500-20000 GCA_016801955.1 Conus betulinus | reverse complement strand
CCGCACACATGCTCCGCATTATACAACAGTGGAATCTACATATGGGCCTTTCCATCAGGACACGAGGTTAGTGACAATCGATGTTGTTGGCCTGTACACCAACATTCCTCATGACGATCTCGAAACAGCATTACACCACTTCCTGGACAATCACTGCAATACCGATATCCCACCAGCCACTGAAGTTGTCCGAATGGCAGACCATGTGCTAAAAAATAATGTATTTCGCTTTGATGAAAACGTATATCACCAAATCTTTGGCACAGCGATGGGCACCCCACTTGCCCCTGCAGTTGCGAATCTGTTCATGGCGTGGCTGGAACAGCAATTACTAGCCTCCAGTCCTGTTTCTATTCCTGACCATTTATGGGAACGTTTCATAGATGACATTTTGTCTTGTGGGTGAAATCAGAAGATGAATTGGAACAGTTTATGGATCACATAAACTCGTTCCATGTAACCATCAAGTTCACCTTCAATACATCGCCATGCAGTATCCTGTTCCTGGATATAGCCATTTCCTTAAACGATGGATTCCTTCAAATAGATATTTATACAAAGCCCTCTGATGTACATTCTTATCTGAGTCCCCAGTCATGTCATCCTGGACATGTACACAGGAGCATTCCATTCAGCCAGTTCCTGAGGCTTAAGAGACTGTGCTCAGACAATGCTGTGTTTGAAGAAAGGGTCCGGAAAATGTCCAAACGCTTCCAGGCACGTGGCTACAAGCAAAACGTTGTCCAAACGGCAGCAGCAGAAAAAGTCCGACGCATTCCCCGACACAAGAGGCGCTCCAGTACAAATCAAAACAAGTATCAGAACCTCGCCCACCCTCTGATCGTGACACACAACCCTGCCAACTCACCATTGAGATGCTGGACCCGAGAGCTACATCAGAGCCTCATCACCAACAGCGACAGGATGAAAAAAGCAGTCCCTCAACCTCCTTTAGTGGCAGAAAGGAACTGCCACTCTTTGAGGACTATGCTCATGCCCTCTTGCCTACCAGCTCTTGTTGACGACTGTCCTGGATCCTACAATGTGAGAAGGAGAAGTGTGTGTTGTGTCAGGTCCACCTTGTGGAATCCAATTCGTTCAAATCGTCCAGAACGGGAGAGTTGTTCAGGCTCCGCAACAGAATGACATGCGAAACAAGCAATGTCATCTACCTGCTGTTCTGTGACATGTGCACTGACGCACTATTGTGCGAGACAAAGAACAGTCTCAAAACAAAGTTTTACCAACACAGATCAAACATAAATAAGAACACGGGCACACACATCACATCACACTTCAACAGGCCACAACACTCACTCTCCAACATAAAATGTCTACCAATAGAGAAAGTGCACTCTGAAACAAAACAAAACGACTGCAGCGGGAGGCATTCTGGATAAGTAAATTGCAGACACTATATCCACTGGGTTTGAACAGTCTACAGTAACACGTCGCCAGCCACCATTTTTTTATGGAGCCAGAGTACCTTGAAGATCCTGACTATTTCTCCTGTACCAACATGTTTTCACCATCGATTTGTTGCGGAGCCTGAATACGTGTTTGCAAAAAAACAGGTTTTCACCATTATTTGTTACGGAACCTCATGTACAAACATGTTTTCGCCATCATTTGTTCTGGAGCCCGAATATTTCCCCTGTAACAACATATTGTCGCCAACAGTTCTTGTAGAGCCTGAATACTTCTCCTGCAACAAACATATTCTCACCATCATTGTAGTGGATCCCGAATAATTCTTCCACAACATATGTTTTCGCCATCATTTTGTTGTGGAGCCCAAATACTTCTTCTCTAACAGCATGTTTCACCAACATTTTGTTGTGAAGCCCAAATACTTCTCCTGTAACAAAATGTCGTCGCCATCATTTTGTTGTGGAGCCCAAATACTTCTCATGTAAAAAAATGTCGTCGCCATCATTTTGTCGTGGAACCTGAATAATTTTCCTTTAACAACATGTCTTCACCATCATGTTGTTGTGAAACCCGGATACTTACTGTCGCAACATGTTTTTGCCATCATTTGCTGTGGATTCTGAACACTCCTCCTGTAACAACATGTTTTCTCCATCATTTGCGGTGGAGCCTGGATACTTCTCATGTAAGAACACGTTTTCGCTGTCATTTGTTGTGGATTCGGAATATTTTTTCCTGTAACAACATGTTTTCTCTATCATTTGTTGTGGATCGTGGATACTTCTCCTGTAGCAACATGTTTTCTCCGTCATTTTGCAGCAGAGCCTGAATACTTCTCTGAAACAAAATGTTTTCACCGTCATTTTGTTGTGGAGGCCAACTACTTCTGTAACATTATTTGGCCATCATTTTGTCACGAAGCCTGATTACTTCTCCTGTAACAATATGCTTCACCATCATTTTGTAGCGGAGCCTGATTGCTTCTCCGTCCTGGATGACCTGAACGACGTGTTTATGACCCCCCCCCCCCCCCCCTTTTTTTTTTTTTTTATTTTTTTTTTCCCCTTGTGTGTAGGGAGTGGGGGGTATGTGTGTGTGTGTGGGGTGGGGGGGGGGGGGGGGGGGGGGGGCTATCCTGAAAACTGACAATATTATAAAGTTATGAGGATGATTTAACAAAACAATCTCACTGTCTCTCTGTCTCTCTGTGTGTGTCTCTCTCTCCCTCTCTCTCAAACACACACACACACACACACACACACACACACACACACACACACACACACACACACACGCACGCGCGCGCGCGCGCGCACGCACGCGCACGCACGCACACACACACACACACACACACACACACACACACACACACACACACACACACACACACACTTCATGTAAGGTCAATGACCTCTTTGATCCACAGACTTAAACTTAATGGTTTTAAAACAAAATTTACAAATGACGTAAAAATAAAGCTGTGGCGAAAAAGATATCAAATATGCAGAAAGTACTAAGATGTGAACCGTTTTTTTTTTTTTTTTTTTTTTTTTTTTTTTTTTTAAAGACTTACTTGCTTTAGCTGAATCTTCCCTGGATGAAATTTTAAGTAAGTCCTCAATAATATGGACAATGGCATTGACTCGGGGTCCGATTTTTACATACCTGTAAACAGACGCAGATGCTGTATCTTTATTGGATGCTACTTGGTATATTTTTAAGTGCTGCTGCGTTCTTCTATTTTGTGTGTCTAGACCACATAACGTGAATAGACATTAAATAGAAGACTAGACACACACACACACACACACACACACACACACACACACACACACACACACACACACACACGAGCGCATACACTCGTCCTCGCACGCGCACGCGCGCACGCACAAAAACACACACACACACACACACACACACACACACACACACACACACACACACACACACACACACACACACACACACACACACACACACACACACACACACAGAGCTTTCATTCATCATCGATTACTACCTGTGACACGTCTGTCGAATTACGTATCATTCTAGTACGTAATTTGTTTTATATTACATCATATTGAAATACTTACGTCTCTTCCCTCACTACCTTACCTGCTGGCACTCAGGGAGGATGTCATGTGCTGACGAAGGCAAATAAAGCCAAAAATTTCATTTATAACCACGACAGCTTGTTGTTCTTGTGTCTTTTTTCTTTTGGGATATATATATATATATATATATATATTTATATATATATATATATATATATATATATATATATATATACTTTTTTGATGACATGCAAATGCAAGTGTTGGCTGTAGTTTTCTTAGTATTTTACTTGTTTATTCGATATTAAAGGATTAATGCGTTATTGTTATTTCATATTCGGTAGATTTGCATTGATTGACATATATTCATAGCTTTAATACTCATTGTTTGACGATTATCCAACATTTTCACCCATTCCCCCTATGCAATGATTATATTTTAAAGACTTGTACACTCTTATGCAAATACCGACAAACACACGCACGTTCATATCAAATTTTTACATGCAGTCAACCTTCCTTCCCACTTTCCCCATTCCCCCCCCCCCCCCCCCCCCCCCCCCCCCCCCCATCCCACCGTCTAATATCCTACCACCCCCACCATCCCCCCCAGTATCACTTTTAGTAAACAGACGTTAAACAGACTAACAACAACACAACAACAACAACACATCATCATCATCATCATCATCATCATCATCATCATCATCATCAATACCATGGCGTTAAATACAACAAAACAAAACAAAACAAAACAAAACAAACAACAACAACAACAACAACAACAACAAAACATGATCGTTCAATTTTGATGTCCACGCATAAGGAGAGAAACACCAACATCAGCAGCAGCGGTCATCATTCACTAATTATCAGAGCAGTCCGTTCAAGTTTGTGCAGGCAAATGTGAACTCAACAAATCAATGAGCTATAACCACCTCCAATGGAAACCCACTAATATTCTTAGTGTGAGTCATGTCCTACGTATCCATACTTAAAGACACTTCATTACATTTATACTAAGTGCGCTGTGAACACTTCCTCATGCATTTCTCATCGCAAAGATATCACTTTCAACATCACATGGAAGATGGTTCCGGACTTGAAGTCATGATTACATTTATTCCGGAACCAGACAGGCTACTGGCGTGCTTCAATGACGTAGAAAATACCTGCAGGTCAGAATCAGCATCCTGCATATTTGGTGTTCTTACGCTGCTTATTAATGATAAACAAACCGTTCAAATAGTTCATTTTACAAGGCAAATAACAGTATTGACAATACGATACACAGATCTCCTATTCTAGAGGCGTTCGGCTCGCCCTTATTTCCTCGTCACTCATGTAACTGATCGGGTTAGCAGAGGTGTTTAAACCATTCTAATAGTTTGGATTCTTCGGATTCTCTTCGCTTTTCAGCCAAAGTGTTCACAGTGTACAAGAATGGATTAGCAGCTGAATTAAATGGTAATATGTAAATAGCCAAGGCCACAACAGTTTCTCTTGAAACTGGAGTTCCTGCCAAGGCCAGAATTCCACACAGTCCAATGGGAAAACCAGCACAGAAAGTCGGTTAGTGCAACACTGATCAACCGCCGGGCTAAAGTTATGTCTTGCGCCTTTTTAGTGGTATTAGTTTTCAGAATGTTCTTCTGTACTGATCTATAAATGAAAAGCTGACCAATGGAAATAAACAAAAACAGAATAAAATTAAGAAATATCAAAACCCCCCAAGAGTATCCTCTTCCTTTGAAATACCGCGTTGTCACTGGCAGTGGAATACAAATGCCTGTCTGGCTATAAAACTTTCCAGTGTGATGTCATTGGAAGTAAAGGCAACAAAGCCAGAAACCAGCCAACCAACCAAGTCAACAAACAAGTTTACCATTGCGGAGGTTTTCTCAAACCGCACAGTGCTGAAAGGAAAGCAGAGAACAACAAAACGATCCAATGTGATCAGACAGACTATAAAAGCTGACACTTCACTGGACAGTATTGACAAAAAGCCAGCCGTGTTACAGATTACACTGTTTTTCCACATGTCATCATGATAGAAGTATTTGCCACGGAAGCTTTCATCCGCCACTCCTATAATAGTAACGTAGACACCCATCAGAAAGTCAGCTATGGTAAGGTGATGACAAGCACATTGAAGCCACTTGCAGAAGCCAGCTTTCTAGCAAATAAACGTCCACAGAAGCAGAGACTGTTACCAGTCAAAGAAACACAAGCAATCAACCATAAAACGCACGGTACATCCGTGATTGTACTAAATCTCGGCATGAAGAAATTTCGTCTTTGGGTGAATGGCATACACCACTTCCAAATCTTTCAAATTGTCGAGGAAGAATAGCACTGCAACAGAGTTTGTAATTCTGGGTATATATGATCTGTAAACGTGAGAGATCAGTGAAAATGTTAGCTGGGAATTGTGTAACTGGGCTGCCGTACATGTACAGTCTAGTTAACCGTGGTAAGAAATTAAAAACTGAGAAAAAGTGTGAATGGAAGTGGAAGTTAGATTAAGTGTCTGTATGTGAGGAAAAACAGACAATACTTGAGCGTCAACAGTGTTAGAGTGGTGTACGACAGATCTAGGGCTGTAAGTTTGCTCTGCTGGGCATCAGATGACTGGTCCACAAAGAGTACATTGAGGGGGTTACTGGACAGCAAGAGTGTTTCTAGATTCTTCAGATACAGAAAACAAGTCAACATGATTTGCGTCAGTTGGTTGCCACTAAGGTCAAGGATCTTCAAACGTGACAAAGTTATGTTCGGTATGTGAGTTAAATTACACTGGGCAAGGACTAAATGAATAAATAGGTGTGATTCGTCATATCGGACAGTGTCATTCCAGAACCTGTGGCATCCAAGAAGCGAAGCTGAGGAAACTGTGCTGCAAAGAAAGGTTGAGTACACTGAAATGAGTGACCTTGACATTGGCACGTGACAGGGCATGCCAGGTCACACAACAATTCATCATCATGATCTGGGCAGTGAGACCAGCCGTCACAGAAATGATCATTGTGCACACATGTATATGACCGGTTACAACGGAGAAGCCCTGGACATGTCATTTCCTTGCATCCCTCTTCATCCTGGCGGTTAATACAGTCGTACAATCCATTGCATCGTGTGTAGACAGGCAGGCAATCGTTGAACTCATCGGGACATCTATAATGTGTGTCAGGACAAGGATCGCTTAAGTTCATAGAAACTGAGGTAAACGCCCAGTTGTCACCAAAATCGACACGTGCAGGAGAAGGGCACATATCCTGTAGTTACAATGATGTTCCTAAATGGTTTGCATTCCTTTTCATCCAATTCATCCCAGCAATGAGCAACCTGGTCACATACCAAATCAAAAGACAGACACTGACCATTGGAACACTTAAATGTTTTGACACAAGGAGGATAGTCACAGAAAGATTCGTCGCTACCATCCTGGCAGTCGATATGGAAATTGCAGACTAGGGTGTAAGAAAATGCAAAGACTTTATCTTGACATGAAAACAAGGGAACTGGAGTTTTTAAGTTTGATGTTCCATTAGAAAAAGTACAAGGTGCCTGGCTCTGACAAAGCTTTCTTAAATGATTCGAGTGACAGAGAAAGCAGGCAAGGGTCAACTGGTCGTCATGGCATATGGCCAAAGACTGCTGCCTTTTCGGCAACAAAAACATGGTGATTCCTTGTAAGGATATTGCCTTAAGCTTTACCGGTCGTTTCCGATCGTCAAATTTACACATTATTCCCCGAGTCACAGCTGTACAATCGTTTTCATACAAGCGCAGTATGTGTTTAGGCCTGCCTCTAACCCAGTGGAAGCATTTCTTCTCTCCGGAAAATTTGAATACAGCTTTTCCAAAGTCTACAGTGTGATGAAATACAGTTTTCTTATCTGTAGATATCACAGAATGTCTATACATGGAAGCAGCATTGTGTCATAAGCGGAGAAGCCAAGTGCATAGCGTACGGTCATCATTGAAGTTCGAAACACGTACGTCCGGT
>JADBJO010003480.1:0-5000 GCA_016801955.1 Conus betulinus | reverse complement strand
GTATCCCGGATCCCAGTGGTAGCCAATCTGTACATGGAACATTTTGAAAAAGTAGCCCTTGAGACCGCTGCCAACCCTCCCAGCATGTGGTACCGCTATGTGGATGACACCATGACCCGCTACAGGAGACGGAGGTTGACGGCTTCACCACCCACTTGAATTTTATCGATGACAGTATCTAGTTCACCTCCGAAACTGAATCAGAAGGCAAGGTCCCGTTCCTGGACACTCTCATCTCCCGAACCCCTGACGATAGGGTGGAGACCAGTGTCTATAAGAAACACACCCACACTAACCAATATCTGAAGTTTCACTCCAACCACCCCCCCTCCAACACAAGAGATCTGTTGTTAACACCCTCATGCACAGAGCCTCTGTACTGTGTTCCACTAAGGAGGAAGAGCTGAAAGAAGAACACAACATCAAGACTGCCCTTTCCGCTAATGGATACCCTGCATGGATGTTGGACAACCCTCGAGTTCCCTACCCTTCTCTACAGATACGGACAGTGTGAAAGTGGGGATCCCTTACATTAAAGGAGTTTCAGAGCAGCGTCTGGCCAGGAACTTCCAACAACATGGATGCAAAGTGTTCCACAAAACCCACCAATTCCCTACGCCAGCAGCATGACCCATGTCAAAGACAAAACGGACCCCCTCAAGCAGTGTGGTGTAGTGTACCAGGTAGGGTGTCAAGACTGTGCCAATACCTACATTGGCGAGACAGCAAGACCACTCACTACCTGTCTACAGGAAACACCCAAACCGATCTACTTCTGCCATACACGAACACCTACAAGCCACAGGCCACAGTTTCAGCTTCCAAGAAACCAAGATCTATTTACAGAGCCCTTCCTCACAAAAAGAAAAGTTAAAGAAGCCATCGGAATTAAAACTAGACACCCCAGCCTGAACAGAGATCAAGGTTTTGAACTTCGGTTCTCATGCCTTGATAACGAGCTTCACAGCTGAATTTAGCAACTCTGTAGCTTGATTTTGGCAGTGCAGCGTTTCAGACATAAACAAGCCACAATCTAGACTAAACAAAGGTGCATGTAAGTTTTTGCTAGTTTGTCTTCCTCTAGTTATGAGACAGACACAGCTGGGACCCACCTCAGATAGGCAGATCTGAGGATGCCTGCGAGGGACGAGTCATCAGAAAAGTCGAATCTTTTGCCATGATACTTAACAATTATACTGCAGTTAAATCGCATTGTTAAATAATTTTGATTTTATGCATATGTACGGAAAATAAGAGTTTAATTATTACAATGTTGAACTGCTGCTCAACCAAAGTGTATCATTTGTCTACGTTTATTTTACTTGGATAACAGTATACTCAATCAAGAAGCAAGAACAAAAAAGCATGTATATGTTCTGCGCATGTTAAAAAACCGGGGGCAATTCTAAAATTATCCGCGCATTTTCAGAATCCCAACTTTGTCGGACAATCCTAGAATCGTACCTTTCAACTAAGTGTACAAATATCTCTCCTAACCGTGACACCGCTTTTAAAGTCAAATCATAGGAGGCTCTTCCCAATATTAAAGCTTGTGTTGTTGTCACATAGTAATTGTACTGTACGTTTGACGTTGAGTGTGGAGATGAGATGAGACACAGAGAGAGAGAGAGAGAGAGAGAGAGAGAGAGAGAGAGAGAGAGAGAGAGAGAGAGAGAGAGATCCGGTTCTCTGTGGTGGGCAGTTAAGTCAGGGAACAAGACAGGTAGGCGATACCTAACAGCTGGAAGCACTCAGAGAGGAAGGGCTGCTGTATACGCAAAGCCAGGGACTGTGGGAACTACGATCAGTTCCTCAGAGTGTTCACACTTCACTCAGCGGGTTGCTGGCCCCACTGGCAGCATATGTAGGACTGCGCTGGTGTCAGCTCGCCGACATACTGCAAGAAACAGGGTGCTCTGTTCACTAATTAATTACCCTTCTTGAAATTCATAAAGTCAGATAGTATGATTCCAATACTGGTTCTCTCAACATTTTAATGGTACCAGATATGAAACGTGTTGGTTTTGTACAGAAAGTATGCAAACAACAGAAGGAATGAATACGAAAGGGAAAACAAATGGTGACTAGTAAACGAGGAAAGTAAATGTCATGCGATGGTGAGACCATGGCATTCTTAAAAAAAGGAATCAGGACGAACGCTGCTCACGGCACCGGGAAATATGCAAACGCAAGACACATAAAACAAGCGAGGAAACATCACCAGAGAGAATGTTCCAAGTTTGCCTATGTACCCTGCACATGCTAGCATACAATGTAAAACAGTTGTAGTCATGAACAGCATGCAATAGTCACAATCACTCGTTTCTAACGATGGCACTTTGACCTAAGATTGAACTCTCTCTCTCTCTCTCTCTCTCTCTCTCTCTCTCTCTCTCTCTCTCTCTCTCTCTCTGTGTAAATGAACACGGAACCAGGACCTAGATGCCCTTATTTCCAGCTAGGGAGTGGAGCAACCATCATAACTTGTTCCAATGTGAGAATAAACATTTACTGATGATGGAAAGAAAGCATTTTAATAACGCTCTTCTTGATGAGTTAGTCTCATCGATTAAAAGTTAGAAAGAGTTTTGGGATACGGTACATAGGATTTTGTTTCAAAAGAGACAATCAGCAAATAGTATTGATATTGACACATGGTTTGAACTCTTTAAAAAGATTCTAGCAAAAGATGAATCAGGCGATGAATTTGTTAAGTATGATAGCATAGAAAGCAACAAAGAAGTGGACCCTTTTAATCGTCCGATTACTAAAGAGGAGGAAGAGGAGGCTGTGTTTGCTTCAAAAAAAAAAAAAAAAGAATCGTAAAGCTGCCGGTCCACTTGGCATCATTGGTGAGTTTTTAAAGCATGGCTGTAAATCAGACGCAATTCTGAATTTCTTGGTGTCCTTCTTCAATACTCTTTGATAAAGGACTTTATCCAGAAAAGTGGACTGAATCAATCGTTCTACCCCGCACAAGAAAGGCGATGTAAATAATCCTAACAATTATCGAGGTATTTCTATCTGCGACGCAGCCAGTAAAATCTACAGTACGGTGGTCAGTTACAGATTGAAGGAATCGGTAACAGAAAATAATTTAACAGGGGAGTGTCAAGCTGGATTTAGGCGGAAGTACTTTACAGTCGATCAATATATTTACTTTGATGGTATTTATACAAACGTAATTTTCTTTGAATCGTAAATTATATGCTGCTTTCATAGATTTTGAAAAAGCGTTTGATTCCGAGAACAGAAGTATTCTTCGGCCTATTCTGTTAAAGAATGGTACATGGGAAGCTATTTAAATGCATAATGGGTATGTATAGCAATGTGAAAGCTAAAGTGAGGAAATATATTAGCTTTCATTCAGTGGTACCAGTGGTGTGAAAAACAAGGGGATGTGTGTAGCCCTCTCCTATTTTCTTTGTTTATCAATGAATTAACTCAGAAGTTGTCTCCAATGGTGGTAGACATGGCGCGATATTTACTGCAAACTTTTTACAAGTATTCATTTTATTATTGGCAGATGTGCTGTTTGGTATTGGAAACTGCTACTGGTTTTCACTTAGGTAAACATGCCAAACAGCAACATTGTTGTGTTTAGAAAAGGTGGATTTGGGTTAGTTAGAGAGCAATGGAGATCTAATGGGTAGTTACTATGCCTGTTGTCAATGCATATAAATATCTGGGCGTTTATTTCTCTACGCGATTAAGTTCTCTCTGGTATGTAAAGATCTTGCTAGCAGGGCAAAGCGTGCTGTTTATGTATAATGCAACATCTATAAGGTTTAGGAAATCAGTCTTTTCATGTGTTTTGTAAATTGTTCAATTCTCAAGTGCAGCCCATTGCACAGTATGGTGCTGAAAAGTGGGGGCTTGATAATGCGGCGTTACACATGTGAAACAGTTCGTTTGTTTACGTTTGCCATGGAGAAATTCCTTGGAGCTTTATTACAAACACCTACTGATTTGTTAAGGGTGAGACAAATAGATAGATACCAAATTTGTTTAAACTCTATGATTAGATGCATTCATTACTGGCTACAACTTACACAAGTACAGAGTCAAGGCTGCCTAAAAAGCGTAAATAAATGTTATATGATTTAGATGAAAGGGTAGAGTAAACTGGGTGGTAAACAAAGATCTAGTTGCAACAGTGAGACGACCTGCAGGCGGGAAATCTCTAAACAAATCTTAAATTAAAATGTTAGCAAACCGCCAAGAGAAACGATGACAAAAACAGTCATAAGACAAAACACGACGCGTTTCGAACTCTTAGGTCTTCTTCAGGCAAGACACAAACAAGTAGGGACAGCGAAAATGGCCACGAATCTGTTACTAGCTTAGATCTCTTCACTCCTCAGCGCAAAGTAAAAAGGCGTTCAACGCCCTAGATCAAGAGATCTAAGCTAGGTAACAAATTTCGTTCATTTTAGTTGTCCTATTTGGTTGTTGTCTTGCCTAAAGAAGATCTAAGAGGTCGAAAACGCGTCGTGTTTTGTCTTGTGACTCGTTTGTCAAACGTTTTCTCTTGGCGGTTCGCTACATTTATTTAAGATTTGGGTAACAAAGGTAAAAGTTAAACTCTATGAACTTGGGTTTGGGTGTGTGCGTGGCACATGATGAGAAATGACTGTTTTTTACGTATGTTCGTACCACAGATGACTGGACTGCGGTAGCACAACTGTGAAGACGTTAGGATAGTACCAGTTTGGGTATAGGCAATTCAACTTTGCTAACCGCAGTCCTATCTATAGATCAATGAAAAGGACAACATTTAACAGTCTACATTACCCCAGATTTCGATTGGGATATACGATTTGTCTCTGCATCAGTCCGTTACAAACAAGCATAATGACGAACTATTAATCGGACATTATGTAAAGATGATCGAAGATGAGTTGTTTCTAAGTTTGTGTACCTTTTTGAAAAAGCTAGAGACCCAGTTATCGACTATCTAAACCTCCCAATTATTTAGACTCGTTTGCTTAGTACACGCT
>JADBJO010003479.1:237743-242520 GCA_016801955.1 Conus betulinus | reverse complement strand
ACACACACGCTGTGCCACACTTTCTTGCACCAACAGTACAGAGAGATATATAGAGAGAGAGGGTGGGGGGGAGGGAGATGTTATTCGTGTTTACATTTGAAATGCAACCCGGACGTTTTGCAAAAACTTTTTGACAACATATTCCATAGTAAGGGGGAATAATCCTTAATTTCGCTAACGATTTCTAAATGTTTTTCCTGTACACATACTTTTTTTTTTTTATAACTAGAATTCATTTCGAAACACACTTTTCTTAGCTGACTGTTTGTACTTACATATGCAAAGCTGTGCAAGAAAGACTGAAGCATTGGAAAGGTGTACAGAAAGCAGTTTGTTATCCGTGGCTTACATTTCAAACATTCCGAAATTGTATAGAAACGACGTCAGTGTACTAATGTGTACCAGTGATGAACGTGAGCAGCAACGACATCTTTGCTCTTTATCTTCTCCACTCAAAGAATTACAAATAACAATTTCCTAGCATTACCTAACTCCACTAAATACCTTCAGAAAAAGTGTAACAAACATGCCGAGATCAGTGATTTTCTGCCCCCCACGGGCTTTAGCTACACGTCTCAGTAAATTTATCTCCATTCCATAGGAGGAAATGTGCAGTTCGGCCCAATACGTCTCTGCCAGGAAATCATTTTTGCAGCTCCCTCGCTTCCTCCTCTTCCCTCACCCCCACCCCAACTGCGCCCCCCCCCCCCCCCTCTCTCTCTCTCCTCCCCATACTCTACTCTCCCTCCTCTCCCTTCCACTGCTTACGGCCCCCCTCCCCCCGCCCCTCCCTCTTGGGGTGAAGATGATTTTCTGCCAGAAAGGAATTCCATCAGGAACTGACAGGCCAGAAATCTGCCAGGCCTGAAGACCAGGGGAAGTCGATAAGATGGATGGTGTGGAGCACGCCCGCTAGGTGGACATTTGCTCTGTGTGCCGTTCACTGATGTTGCTCTACTCTTGCATTCAGAGGCCCCTTGTACGTAACAGGACAAAAAAAGGTGAAGTGCAAACATCACTCAGGGACTCTCGACTATAGGTAAGAGTGCTCTGTACAGCTGACGTATGCCACGGAGACGAAGAAGGGTGAGGGAAGAAAGAAGAGGTCGTGGATCTAATCCTGCGTATTGGTTGTGGCGTGGGTGGAATGGGGAGGTCGCAGTTGATAGTACTTTGAAGATGAAGGTAAAGGAAGTGGTGAGGCCAGGATTCACATTCACGAACTAGAAATTTGCATTTACGTCTGGTTTTGCCAATATAGAGGTGCTTGTCGTGTGTGTTGTGTGTGTCTTGTGTGCGAACGCGCGCGCGCGACCGCTCGTGCGAGAGAGAGGTCACTGTAAGCAAATAGTCTATTTGGATACTTCTTCAGTCTTACAAATTGATCCATGCAGTGGCGGTAATGACTGGTTTACAAGCCATTAACTCAATTGTGCACACCACACACCACATCACCACACACACACACACCACGTGACATAATAACAAACCAACAACCAACAACAACAAAAATTATCTCAAACAAGCTGCCACACTCGTTACCCACGCGGCGGTCTGTGTTCTATGAATCACGCTGAAACGTTCCACTTGCGCCAAATCCAAGATCGCAACGGCATTTTCAACCCTGGATTAAAAAAAAAAATACAAATCAGATAACTCCCCAAACAGTTTTGTCATAAAACACTTTTAAGCCTGTTTTTGGAGGCCTGGAACTGGGGGAAAATGACAGAAGGGGCTCCATTGGAAATGCTAAAATAGAAATATTCTTGTTTTTAAAAGTAGGCAGCATATTTCGTGATGTGTTGGGTACTTTCTCAGATTTTTTTGCCCCAGTGTCACGAACAGAGGAAGTTTTCTCTGCACATCTGAAGGAGTTTGTTGAGGCAGTATTGAATGCTGCCATATTTCAAAGAAAACGCTTCGTTGAATGCATGAAGATTAACAAGAATATCATATTACAAAAAAGACAGGAGAAAAGAGTTTTGGAAGTTCGAGTGCCAGACAAAGCGCTGTATTCCCAGCACCCGAAGCAGCCGGTGGGATGGGTGTCTCGGTCTCCCGTTCTCGTTTCGGCCTTTCGTTCAGATATCGATTCCCCCGTCTCCTCGGCCGTGGTGCGTGCTATGTCTCGTGGTCCTCACCCGCTACCTCCCGTACGACATCTCCGTCGGCCACTGGTACCATGGGCATCAGAGCCAGTTACCAACGCAGGGGGTAGGCCCGTTTGGGCACCCGGCAACGCCCATACCTAATGCGCCCGGCGGGACTCACTCTACAGTAGAGCACCTATCGAAAACGTCTCTAGTGACAGGTTGCACCAGTCCATTGCGCGCCACAAGGACGAGGATTTGTGCTTGCCACCGTGTTAAACTCCGCCCAGGCCCCAAGTCACACACCCGGCTTCCGGCGTACTTACATCCCATTTTCTTTGTCCGAGTTCCCCGACTTGTCGGCGACTTGCCGACAAGCGGATGGCCTCCCGTACCCTGGTTGTGTCCACCCAGGTTTTCCCTTCCCGGGGCTAGACGATCTTTTATGCGTCTCTTGCTTGCCATGAATGACCCACCACACACACACCACCGATCCCAAGCCAACTGGGACACATTGCGATGCTGGTATCAACCACTGCCCTACTCGACCTACACCAGTCGCACAAGTGCTCTCATATCCCTGCCGCCCGTCCACTACTTGGCAACACAATCGCCGGAGCGCAGTTGTGGTCTGGCGACTCGCTTATGTCGACGCAGGCAAGCCTGACTGTATCTCGCCGCTACACTCCCCATTCTGGGTGTGCCCCCCCCTAGTTCCGCCACCCGGGACCCCGCCGGGTTGGTGATTTCTGTTCGCCCGGCCCGGGTCACTTGTGAATCCTGTGCATTCTCTACAGGTCAACAGTTCCATGAACTCAATATGTATCACCAGTAGGCTGGTACAGAATATACGGCCACAGATGATATTAAAGTTTTTCAAAGACAACTGACCTCAGTCGAATGTGATATCATTACCTTAGGCCCACCGCTCCTCCACCGACGTTTCGCC
Organism: Conus betulinus; assembly: GCA_016801955.1. Lineage (NCBI taxonomy): Eukaryota > Metazoa > Mollusca > Gastropoda > Neogastropoda > Conidae > Conus > Conus betulinus. The sequence goes on along the minus strand of JADBJO010003479.1, from coordinate 239,481 downwards.
TTGGGAAGAGTAAGGGCGTGATGGAAGAAAGAAAAAGAAAGAGGAGAGAGAGAGAGAGGAGAGAAGAGAGATAGAGAGAGAGTAGTGGCAAGAGTGGGGGGGGGGGTTGGGGAGTGGGGGGAGGAGAGAAATCTGAGTACTTCTTGCTATGATTCCCACATACGCAAAAAGCAACAACTCTACCGCAGCAGAGAGGATTTTTTGGTTCTTTTCTCCTTTTTTTTTTTTTTTTTTTTTTTTTTTTTTTTTTTTTTTTATTATTTTGTTTTTTTTTGGGGGGACATAACTTTCCTAGCATTATGCTTTTGTGTAATATGCCCACTGAACGTGGACCGACAAAGGGATCGCCAGTGTGGCGCGCCTCGGTATAGGGAACAGCTCATACTTCTATCGGAGCAAGCGCCCCGTTGCGGAAGGACGCCACTGTCAAGTACTATGCTGTGCACATTCCGGAGTCACGCGTTGCTGTGGGCCGCTTGCACGGGGTAAACACGATAACTCCAGACGCGGCTTAAGCTTGCCGCCAAATGAAGTCTTAACGTGTCCCCCTGGAGTAGGATCCCCTTGCTGCATGGCTTTGCCTGCTATCCACTGTAACTTTCCTAACCAATGTCAGGAATTCATCACTAATAAAAAAAAAAAAAAAGAAAAAAAGAAAGAAAAGAACGAAAGGAAAAAACAAAAGAAAAACAGTTTGCTTGTACCTATTGCCTGTCAGAATCTGTATTTAGAGAGGGTATGCGCGATAAAGCTTTTCTCTCTCGAGCGCTTGGTCTTGTGGTACACACACACACACACATCACACACACACAACACTACACACACACACCACCCACACATGACACGCGCTGCGCCGCGCGCACTACTCACACACACAAGACACACGCGCCCCACACCCCCACGCCCATCTCAATCGATTTTTTAAATGAGCCATTATTCTTATATCTTTTTCATAAAATACGAAATTCAGAGTAGAGATAGAGAGAGAGGAGAGAGAGAGAGAGAAGAGAGAGAAACAGACAGACAGACGGAAGACCGCCAGACAGAGAAGAGACACACAGAGAGAGAGCTAGATATAGAGATCGGTTTGCATGGGGTGTGTGTGTGTGGTGTGTGTGTTTGTGTGTGTGGTGTGTGTGTGTTTGTGTTGTGTGTGTGTGCATGCACGCGAGCGCGCGCGCATGTGTGTGTGTATTTGTGTGTGCGTGTGTGCGTGCTGCGTGCGGGGTGTGTGTGTGGGTGTGTGTGTGTGTGTGTGTGTGTGGTGTGTGTGCTTGTGTGTGTTGTGTGCGTGTGCGGTGCGCAGAGACAGTTTCACTCAAACCAGGTACCTCCAAACGACATGGCAGTTCCAAGCGGTGAGCGGAATGTTCCACATAGCGGGGCGCCGTCAGAAAGTCCAAACATGGGTAGAGGGTTGGCAGCAGTGCACTTGAAAGGTGACGGGGGCAGTGTGCGTTGATGCGAGGTTTACGAAGAGAGGCAAGAGTGCAAAGCGGTGGCTCAGAATGTCTGCAGAGCGGGAAAAAACTTTCCTGAAACTGTTCGAAGATGCGGCCGGAGTAGTTAGCGCGCGTGCTCTCTCTCTCTCTCTCTCTCTCTCTCTCTCTCTTCTCTCATCTCTCTCTCTCTGACACTCTCTCCTCTCTGACAACTTCGTTCTCAGCAACTTTTCGGCTTCTCCCTCCCCGTTTCGTTTGCAATGAAGAGAAGAGAAGACAAAACCGAAATACAGCGA
>JADBJO010003479.1:230243-232743 GCA_016801955.1 Conus betulinus | reverse complement strand
CTATCGTCATGGACGGCAAGGTCACAGTCTATCATGGACGGCATGGTTACAGTCTATCGTCATGGACGGCGAGGTCACAGTCTATCGTCATGGACGGCATGGTCACAGTCTATCATGGACGGCAAGGTCACAGTCTATCATGGACAGCAAGGTTACAGTCTATCATGGACGGCATGGTTACAGTCTATCATCATGGACGGCGAGGTCACAGTCTATCATCATGGACGGCGAGGTCACAGTCTATCGTCATGGACGGCAAGGTCACAGTCTATCATCATGGACGGCATGGTCACAGTCTATCGTCATGGACGGCAAGGTTACACAGTCTATCGTCATGGACGGCAAGGTCACAGTCTATCGGCATAGACGGCGAGGTTACAGTCTATCATCATGGACGGCAAGGTTACAGTCTATCATCATGGACGGCAAGGTCACAGTCTATCATCATGGACGCAAAGGGTACAGACGTCTGGATGCAAGGTTTACAGTCTTTCAATACAAACATCTGGATAACGAGTTTAAAATCTGTTAACACAGTCATCTGGATATTTTTGGCTTCAGTCTGTCAATATAGAACTGTTCATACGCCTGGACACCACGTTTACAGTCTATCGATATGCGCACCTGGACACCACGTTTACAGTCTATCGATATGGACACCTGGACACCACGTTTACAGTCTATCAATATGGACATCTGGATACCACGTTTACAGTCTATCGATATGGTTACCTGGACACCACGTTTACAATCTATCGATATGGACACCTGGACACCACGTTTACAGTCTATCAATATGGACACCTGGACACCACGTTTACAGTCTGTCGATATGGACACCTGAACACCACGTTTACAGTCTGTCGTTATGGACATCTGCACACCACGTTTACAGTCTATCGATATGGGATATCTGGACACATCGATACGGACATCTAGACACCATGTTTACAGTCTATTGATATGGACATCTGGACACCAGGTTTACAGTCTATCGATATGGACATCTGGACACCAGGTTTACAGTCTATCGATATGGACACCTGGACACCACGTTTTATAGTCTATCGATATGGACACCTGGGCACCACGTTTACAGTCTATCGATATGGACATCTGCACACCACGTTTACAGTCTATGAATATGAACACTGTTCACTAAATTTACATCTGTATACAGGCTATGAATATAAACACTCTGTTCACTAAATTTACATCTGTATAAGGCTATGAATATAAAACACTCTGTTCACTAAATTTACATCTGTATACAGGCTATGAATATAAACACTGTTCACTAAATTTACCTCTGTATACCGAGCACACACGCGTGCGCACACACTCATGCGCACACACGAATGCACACACACACACACACACACACACACACACACACGCACACCCGGTGTTAGGTAGACACTCAAGGTCTGACCAGTGCATTGGGCTAATGCATTGGTCAGACATCTGCTAAATCGTAGCCACGAGACTCTCTCTTCTTCAATTTTCTCATCTTAGCTGTTAATTCATTTATCCGGCAGCTTAAAATAATGCGTAGTGTGGTCTCAAAACTTAGCGGATGTGGTGTAGCGTATAGGGACTAGTCTGCATACAGTGACGCCTCCTTGATGAAACTGACACTGTATACCGAGTTTACTGTCTATCATATATACATACTTATATACCAAATATGAAGTCTATCAGTACGGATATTTGGACACTTAAGTTTACCACCGTCTGTCAATATAGACTTCTAGGTACCATGTCTATAGTCTGTCAAAACAGAGATCTGGATGCTACGTTTACAGTCTATCAATGAAGATATTCGAATACCAAGTTTGCAGTCTAACAATATAGACATTTTGACGCCAGATTTACAGTCTATCAATATGGACATTTGTATTCCAAGTTCACAATCTATTACCATAGATATCTAGATTCCTAGTTTACATTCTATGGCTACAGGCATCTGAACACCAAGTTTACAATCTCTACAGCCAGCCGGATATCAGATTTATCATCTGCCAATATAGACATTTGGACACTAACTTTACAGTCTGCCAATATAGACATTGCATACAAACTTTACAGTCTTTCAGTAAAGACATCTGGATAATGAGTCTACAGAGTATGAATAAGACATCTTGAGACCACGTTAACGCTGGTTAATTTGAACACACGGACATGTAGACTGCAAGGTTCCGGTCTGTCAAGGGAGACATTTGATATAAAGGCTACAATCGATGCACAAAGGTGACGGGATACCAGCGTGCGTACCTTTTGTTCGACGTCTCTTTGGCAGAATGGACATCAAGAGGTTGTTTATTTTATTCTCAGAGGAGCCACTCACTGTACATTGCAAATCATCAAACGCAGATCTGGACACTCACCCAAACCGGCTCTCTCAGTCAGGACCTCCATTACAATACAGTTTACAGTGACAGAGGATGAAGACATAGGGCTTTGAGGACATTACAGACAGAGGAGGAAGACATTACAGTGA
>JADBJO010003479.1:222743-225243 GCA_016801955.1 Conus betulinus | reverse complement strand
CCTAGGTGGCATGCTTGCTACTTCAGCTTAGGGAGTGAAAATACTGTCAAAAAACTGATTAAAAATATTATCAACGAATTGAGTTAAAATACTGTTCATTAATTGAGAAAAAATACTGTCAATTAATTGTAACTCTGAGCGCGTAAAGCTAACAATATCCAGTGCTTAGGATACGACACAGCCACAGTCGCCATGTTCAACAACCCAACCCTGTGCCAACAGCAGCAGTGGTACGATTTGATGGGCAGACGTTGGCATGCTGATTTGATGTGCTAGTGCACATTTGCTAGGCCATCTGGAAGCCTGCTTTGATGTGAGAGTAGCGACCTGTACCTCTGGCAGAGACCAGTAAGCTCCACAGAAAGACGCGCACCAGCTGTGCGGGTATGGGAGCATGTTAGCGTAAAAAGTCATAGTTATGCGAAAAAAAAAAACGAACAAACAAAGACCAACCAAAGGAAAAAAAAAAACCTTCACCAACAGAATAACTGTTTTCGTTCTTGTTTCAGTTTCCACCTGCAGTCACTCCACTTTCAAACCAGGATTACTGTGTTGACATCATCGTTTTCACCTGTCAACAGAAAATGAAACCATCGTTATTGTGTTGACATCGTTTTCACCTGTCAACAGAAAATGAAACCATCGTTACCATCGTTTTCACTGTGTTACTGTGTTGACATCGTTTTCACCTGTCAACAGAAAATGAAACCATCGTTACTGTGTGACATCGTTTTCACCTGTCAACAGAAAATGAAACCATCGTTACTGTGTTGACATCGTTTTCACCTGTCAACAGAAAATGAAACCATCATTACTGTGTTGACATCGTTTTCACACCTGTCAACAGAAAATGAAACCATCGTTACTGTACGTTTTCACCTGTCAACAGAAAATGAAACCATCATTACTGTGTTGACATCGTTTCACCTGTCAATAAAATGAAACCATCATTACTGTGTTTACATCGTTTCCACCTGTGTTTCCACTTGTCAAACCATAATTATTGTGTTTACATCGTTTTCACCTGTCAACAGAAAAAAAAACTAACAATGATGCTTGTTGTTTTCAATGCAGATAAAGGGTATTATCCGCTGAAAAACCGCCATTTTCATGTCAGAACAGCCAGCTGATTATCACGGCAAAGCAGTTACTGTCACACGATACCAGCTGTTGCTACATGAAAATAGATGTCTATATGTGACAATCACCTGTCTACATGTGACAATAACCTATCTATATGTGACAATAACATGTTTTCACGTGATAATCAAGGACTGAAAACAATTAATTCTGACATGAAAACAACCACGAGATATTTCTCTTTCGACAACTATTCTAATCTTGCGAAAACGCTCATAATTATTACCTGTTTTTTTAGTACGTGGACGTGGTAGGGTGTCAAGACTGTGCCAATACCAACTTTGGCGAGACAGCAAGACCACTCACCACCCGTCTACAGGAACACCAAAAGCGATCTACTTCTGCCATACACGAACACCTACAAGCCATAGGCCACAGTTTCAGCCCCCCAAGAAACCAAGATTCTTATCTACAGAGACCTTCCTCACCAAAAGAAAAGTGAAAGAAGCCATCGAAATCAAGACCAGACGCCCCAGCCTGAACAGAGGTCAAGGCTTTGAACTTCTCCCCATCTACAATCAGATCCTGACAACCGTTCACCCCACACAACAGTCGTCCCACCAGGCCTCGCTGCCACAACAGCAACAGTTGAGCTGAAGAAGACAGGGCGAGCCTGTCCGAAATATTCTCAAAGTAAATTTTTGATTCTGAGTCTAACTACTTTTCTAATGTCGAATCCAAAATCCATAAACCCATATATTTCTACATACTGTCCATTTCTCCCACACTGGGCTGAAGCTACTACGGGCACATACGGTCCATTTCTCCAATACTGGGTTAAAACAGGCCAATACTGCCTTTTCTCCAACACTGGTGACAGGCTTCCATTTCTTTGCAGGCCGCCTTAGTGGCACATTGAACAATTTGAAAGGATAACGGAAGGGAATGCATCGCCAAGTGATCACTGAGATGTAGGATATTGCAGCTAAACAAATATCCACAAGAAAGGCCAAATCCACTCACAAATATATGGAGAACAGGAAAAATCGAAATCCTATGAAAATCGCCGCCATCTTTCACCTCTGCAAGCAAGCTCCGAGGGCCATTAAAGAACGCTTCAAGCGTTCGCGACAAACGTTCCGTTGCCGAGACATAGCGTCAAATATGGTACAGAACGCTCTGCCTGAGCATTACACAGCTGTATGGTTACTTCTCCTCCCCCCCCCCCCCCCTTCCTCCCACTCCTCCCCCCCTTCACCCTGCAACATCACCACGCCTTCCTCTTCCCTCTCTCTTCTCAGCTCCCCTTCTCTTCCCCAAGGGACAGTATGAAGGATATTCTGTCCGAGGGAACAATCTGGGTGAGAAACAGTTTGAAAGCGGAACACGGTAAGCTTGTAATCAACAGTTTGCTGTGCAA
>JADBJO010003479.1:200000-215000 GCA_016801955.1 Conus betulinus | reverse complement strand
GTCACACTTATGTGTGTGACGTCTCCCCTCTTCCACGTTTTTCTATTAGATAAATGCCGTTTGGGCATGGATAGACACATTATGTTTTTTTTTTTTTATTTATTTGTTCATTATTATTATTATTATTATTACTATTATTATTATTATTATTTGCTGTCCCAACCTCTGAGCCACCTCAGGGGCAATGCATCCACGCCGCTCATTCCGACACCCCCATCCACAGCCACAAACCCGGTCGGCCCCGCCGCAGCCCCGGGACCAGCAATCCACAGGGAGCAGTGAATGTCAAGTCGTCAAGAGGCAACCCACCGGAGGAGACACTGCACTGCTGCCGAGTCACTTCGGTGGTGTTCAGTGGCGCTTGTTCTGATATAACATACGCAGGACACCACCTACTAAGCCCCCTACTGATGACAATAATTGCTTAGTCGCGGAGCCAGCGTGAGTGAGCTCTCCCTCCGGAGGGCGCCACCACATGCGTCCAACGACAGCCCCCATGGACTCGCCGATACCTCTGACCCCGACAACGGAACCAAACAAGGCCACAGACATGGACTAGACATCGAAATTGAGGTCACCATGAGAACAGGGCATGAAGGGCCACAGAATTTGAGACTTTTTTTTATGCTGCTCGATGAGAATGAGGATGAGGATGATTAAGATGATGCTATGGATTTCCATTTCGTTCTGAGACTACATGACAGGGGCTGTACTCTACGCTTCTTTTCATAATATATCCCGGCGTCAACCAGGCCCGAGAGATACAGGCACCTGCAGTGGTTTTTTTTTTTTTTTTTGGGGGGGGGGGGGGGGGGGGGCTGTCCAACCTCTGCATCCCCTCAGGGGCAGTGCATCCACGCCGCTCATTCCGACACCCCATCCACAGCCACAAACCCGGTCGGCCCCGCCGCAGCCCCGGCACCGGCAATCCACAGGGAGCAGTGAATGTCAAGTCGTCAAGAGGCAACCCACCGGAGGAGACACTGCACTGCTGCCGAGTCACTTCGGTGGTGTTCAGTGGCGCCTGTTCTGATATAACTACGCAGGACACAACCTACTAAGCCCCCTACTGACGACAATAATTGCTTAGTCGCGGAGCCAGCGTGAGTGAGCTCTTCCCCCGGAGGGCGCCACCACGTCCGTCCAACGACAGCCCCCATGGACTCGCCGATACCGGTGACCCCGACGGAACCAAACCAAGGCCACAGACGTGGAGAGGACATCGAAACTGAGGTCACCATGAGAGCAGGGCATGAAGGGCCACAGAATTTGAGACATTTTTTTTTTTTAAAATGCTGATCGATGAGAATGAGGATGATTTAAGATGATGCTACGGATTTCCATTTCGGTCTGAGACTACATGACAGGGCTGTACTCTACGCTTCCTTTCATAATATATCCCGCGTCAACCAGGCCCGAGAGATACAGGCACCTGCAGTGTTGGTCAGGAAATTTGAGCATCACTCTCAGAAAACGCATCCCTTAAGTGGATAAAACTCAACTGTGTGGTCCCAGTCTTCCCAACTGAGTCCGCAGTAAACTAACTCTGGGTAGCAGCCGGTCGGGGAAGAAAAAAACCCACATGACTCTGATGGGATCGAACCCACGACCTCCCAGCCGGGAGTCCGCGACGATAACTACTTCGCCATGGCGGCTGGTCAAATTTCTTTTTGGGTTCACTCCCCACATGCCACAGCTAGTGCTGGGTCACGTGACTACCAAGTGGACTTGGAGATTCTCTGACCTGACATGTCAAGATAATGTCACGGTTGTTACCGTTCACACACAATGTCTGGGATGTCTGTTTTGTTGTCGTTGTCTTGGGAGAGGAAGGTAGGTGCTGCAGCCTTACTGGTCCTTTAACAAGACGGATACCAGACATACCCGCAAGTGATGAAGTGGCCCCGGTGTCGGCACCCCCGGTGTCGGCAAATCGCGCTGTTGCTGGATAGCTGACCTTCTTTCAGCTTCGGTATATCATGCGCCGAGTCACTCCACGGTTGCCGGCTGGATAGCTGACCTTGCAGCTTCGGTACATCATGCGCCGAGTCACCCCGTGGTTGCCGGCGTCCGTCTTTCTCTGTTCTTCCTGGAGCCAGTGGGCAGCTCCCGGAGAGCGCACCAAGCAGCAGAGGGTGATGCCAAATGCCACAGTAAGGATTTTGCACGAAGTCACTATGTAATCTATGCCAACGTTTTGATTCAACACTAAATCACTATGTAAATAATCTATGTCAACGTTTTGAGGCGTAGCGTACATTTGATATTAAACTGATCATAGATCAAAGGAGCAACATCCCATTCATCATTTCACTTGAATTTAAGAATTTCAGCCAAGGAAGTCATTCACAATCTAGACCGTTATGACCAACCCCTTACCTGACGTCACGTTCTAGACCTTTGCACTCCTCAGTGGCTCTATATCTGCACCAGGTGGTTTTCCAGAACAGTCCCCATTCCTTTCATTACCTTGATGAGCATAATTAAAGAAAAGAAGGTAAATCAACTTTCAGATACAATAAAAACATTATCGAAGCAATGTAATTGTGCCTACCTATAAATACTCGACTCCTTAAGCAAGACTTTGGCGCATTACTTTTTGGTGTGCGGCCTGATGTTGTGTTGGAAGTCTGTCGGCCCAAGTGTATGATGGCCGCTGCTCTGTTGTGAAGACTGTCGTCATGATGCGATGAAGATGTAGAATCACCAGTGGCTTTAGGCTCTGCCTAGTTACTAGTAACGGCTTTCAACAGACCTGTACTGATAGAAAACAAATCGATGGAAGATAACGCCTGGTCTTTCCATCGGACACAGAGCTATCTTTCCTCAGTTGGGGGGGGGGGGGGGGGGGGGGGGGGGGGAGGGGGGATAATCAATCAAATAGAAGCAGGGAGACAAAGGTAGGATTTGAAAAGGACGCCTGGACAACGATAGGGATATGGCCTGATTGACAGGCGCACCATCTCTCACTCACGTTGTGGCATGTTCTCTCTTTGATTGAACTGCAGCAGGTCCTTCTCAGAGATGTGTTCTGAACACATTCCCACTGACAGCTCCATCTACACTGCTGAGCTGACAGCCTTGGTCCTGGCTCTTGAAATGGTCTCTAAATCAAAACATGAAGATTTCCCCATTTTGTCGGACTCCCAAACTTGCGATGAGTACCAGATGGAAAGAGTTGAGCCGACTGTCTGTCCCCCACACTGATCTGAAACCCCAAACCCAGGGTTCCGTCAAAGAGCCCGGGCAGGAGGAATGGAACTTGCAAATGGGTAAAAACAAACTATTAAAATCCGTCCAAACCTGAAAGAGTTTTTAGCATGTTCCCGACATGGCTGTGAAGAAGAAACAGTCCTGTGCCGTTTGCATCAGGCCACTTCTTTGATACCCATTCTTATCTTTTGAAAGGTGAAGATGCTTCGTGGTGCCCTCCATGTCATGTACCACTCACAGTGAAATATATTCTTTTACAGAGTGCTGGGACTTGCATGATGTGAGACATAAACATTTTACAGCAGATTCTATGGAAACCTTCTTTAAGAGATGTCCCACCTGATAAATTATGATCTTTTAATGTTCTCAAAGATATTAACATTTTCCGTCTGATCTAAGATTTTACGGAAGAAAGATTTTAAACAAAATTGCCGATGTGGTTTTAGAAGATGTGTTTTGAAGGGTTTTGCAAACGAGGTGTTTTTTTTTTTTTCAAATAACCGGTGAGTCTTTGAAATCAGGGCATAGGACTGACGTGCTCGCGGCCATTCATTTCACCTCCTTGTCTGAAGACTGTGGTATCGTGGACTTCTCTGTCTGTCTGTCTGTCTGTCTGCCTGTCTGTCTGTCTGTCTGTCTGTCTGTCTGTCTGTCTCTCTCTCTCTCTCTCTCTCTCTCTCTCTCTAATAGACACACGCTACACGCACAACCACATGATGTTACAAGTTATCCCTTCCCCCCCCTGCCTGTTCCACCCCCTACCCCACCCCACCTCCACTGAGTGACGGATGTTTTTCAATACCTCACATTTTGCTGACACTGTCCTACAGTGACAGGCATTATTCCTCACCCTGGCCTCCCAGCGTGTGGAGACATGGAAGGGGCAGGGTGGTTGGATCATTCTGGAGCACCAGTGGTTCGTATCATGAGCAAAACCACTGACATAAATAAGCATGCAGTTGAGAGTGGAAACTAAAGCTTTCTAAAATGCATAACACCGACCAGACAAGTGAATTTTCAACAGATATGTCTTCTTCTTAAGACATCAGGTGTTAAAGAAAGGCACAAAAAGCCCAACTGCCTGCGTTGTTGAGCTGGTTTAGACACACGCGAAACGGTAACTTTTTCCAACAGAACAGGTGCGTGATTTTTGTTGCGGTAGTCTGTTTTATGTGGATCTTTTTCCACACAGAAAAGGTGCGGTCTGTTTTATGTGGACTTTTTCCACACAGAAGGTGAAGGTTTTATGTGGATCGAAAAGTCTGTTTTATGTGGATCTTTTTGCCTGTTTTATGGGGACCTTTTTCACACAGAAACGGTGCGGGTCTGTTTATGTGGATCTTTTTCCACAGACAGAGAAGGTTTATGTGGATAAGCAGTCTGTTTTATGTGGACCTTTTTCCACACAGAAAAGGTGAAGTCTGTTTTATGTTTTTTCACACAGAACAGGAAAACAGAACAGGTGCGGTCGGTGTGGATCTTTTTTCCCACACAGAAAAAGGTGCATGTGGATGAACAGTTGCTGTTTTATGTGGATCGTTTTCCACACAGAACAGGTGTGCAGTCTGTTTTATGTGGACCTTTTTCCACACAGAACAGGTGCAGTCTGTGTTATGTGGATCTTTTTCCACACAGAAAGATGCGGTCCTGTTTCCACACAGAACAGGTGCGGTTGTTTTATGTGGATCTTTTCCAACAGAGTTCTGTTTATGTGGATCTTTCTCACACACCGGTCTGTTTTATGTGGAAAAGAACAGGGCGCGGTGCGGTTTGCGGTTTTTATGTGGGAAAAAGGTTGCGGTCGTTTTTATGTGATTTTTCCACACAGAAAAGGTGCGGTTGCAGTCTGTTTGATATGGATCGGTTTTTTATGTGGACCTTTCACAGAAAAGGTGCGGTCTGTTTTAAACCAGAATTCAGGTGCGGTCTGTTTTATGTGGATCTTTTCTCCCTTAAAGACACAGAAAAGATTTAGGTGCAAGTTGTCTGTTTATAATTCGTTTCAATATAGCGTGGAAAAGTCTTTCTTACAAACCACACAGAACAGGTGCTATAATTCAATCTGTTTCACTATAGTGGATGAGACATTTTTACATAACACACAGAACAGGTGCGGTCTGTTTCAATATGTGGAAAAGTGAGACATCTCTTACAAAACCCGTAAATAGATCATCAATTCAATTAACAAATCGTTTCAATATAGCGTGGAAAAGTTGAGACATCTCTCTCATACAAAACCCGTATAGATCATATAATTCAATTAACAAATCGTTTCAATATAGAGTGGAAAACGTGGAGACATCTCTTGTCATACAAACAGTAATAGATCATAATAATCAATTACAAATCGTTTATAGCGTGGAAAAGTGGAGATACAAAACCCGTCATAGATCTGTATAATTCAATTAACAAATGTTTCAATCTTTTCCCATAAATAATTCAATTAACAAATCGTTCCAATGTAGAGTAGAAAAAGTTGAGACATCTCTGTCATACATACCCGTAATAGATCATGGAATTCAATTAACAAATCGTTCCAATGTAGAGTGGAAAAGTTCAGACACATACGTCCACACACGCATGAATTTCCATTCACACTGCATAAACGAGATACTATCGCTGTGAGATAGCAGTGGGAGTTAACATCGATCCGTAAAGTCTTTTCATCCAGCTGTTCCCTATTTATTGAAAAGTTTCGGGTCCGGGGAACAACCGCTATTAGGATGCAACTCAGTTTTCATCCACTTCGTGAACGCCCCCACCACCCCCACCCCCACTCCCACCCCCACCCGCTCAGTCCTAAAAATGCCAAAGTCACGATACTACTGGTCCCTTGCTGATCGTTCGCCAAAGACTATGATGCTAGTTCTGAACTGGGAGGAAACGTTAGAACCGCATGGTCGACGAGTCAGTGCAGAAAGGACCATAAAGAGGGTTAAAGTTCCCTCAGCCTGTTGGCCATAGAGGCAGTGAACTGTCAAAGCTCATCGTGTCTAGGGCACGGCATGAAGGAAGGAAGGCGGGCCCATCCCTCTCCTTAACGCCGCCTTAACATTCCCTGAACTGGATGAGGTGCCCGTTTACTGCTGGGTGGACACGCAGGGTTTTTTGCGGGGTGGACAAACAGGGTTTTTTGCTGGGTGGACAGGCAGGGGTTTTTGCCGGTGGACAGACAGGGTTTTTTGCTGGGTGAACACAGGGTTTTTGCTGAGTGGACAGACAGGGTTCTTTGCTGTCACACATAGAACACTCGGAGCCCCTGTACACCTTTCACACACAAAGCACTAGGGGCCGCTGTACACCTGTCACACATACAGCACTAGGGGCCCTCTACACCTGTCACACATACAGCACTAGGGGCCGCTGTACACCTGTCACACATACAGCACTAGGGGCCCTCTACCCCTGTCACACATACAGCACTAGGGGCCCTCTACACCTGTCACACATACAGCACTAGGGGCCGCTGTACACCTGTCACACATACAACACTAGGGCCCCTCTACCCCTGTCACACATACAGCACTAGGGGCCCTACACCTGTCACACATACAGCACTAGGGGCCCTCTACACCTGTCACACATACAACACTAGGGCCCCTCTACCCCTGTCACACATACAGCACTAGGGGCCCTCTACACCTGTCACACATACAACACTAGGGCCCCTCTACACCTGTCACACATACAGCACTAGGGGCCCTCTACACCTGTCACACATACACACTAGGGGCCCTCTACACCTGTCACACATACAGCACTAGGGGCCCTATACCCCTGTCACACATACAGCACTAGGGGCCCTCTACACCTGTCACACATACAGCACTAGGGGCCCTCTACACCTGTCACACATACAGCACTAGGGGCCGCTGTACACCTGTCACACATACAGCACTAGGGGCCCTCTACACCTGTCACACATACAGCACTAGGGGCCGCTGTACACCTGTCACACATACAGCACTAGGGGCCCTCTACACCTGTCACACATACAGCACTAGGGGCCGCTGTACACCTGTCACACTACAGCACTAGGGGCCCTCTACACCTGTCACACATACAGCACTAGGGGCCGTACACCTGTCACACATACAGCACTAGGGGCCGCTCTACACCTGTTACACATACAACACTATGGGCCGTACACCTGTCACACATACAGCACTAGGGGCCCTCTACACCTGTCACACATACAGCACTAGGGTCCACTGTACACCTGTCACACACACAGCACTAGGGGCCACTGTACACCTGTCAAACATACAGCACTAGGGGCCGCTCTCTACACCTGTTTACACATACAACACTAGGGGCCGCTCTACACCTGTCACACATACAGCACTAGGGGTCCTCTACACCTGTCACACATACAGCACTAGAGGCCCTCTACACCTGTACTATGGGTCTTCTACACCTGTCACACATACAGCACTAGGGGCCGCTCTATACCCGTCATATATACAGCATTAGGGGCCCTCTACACCTGTCACACATACAGCACTAGGATGTCTCAACACCTGTCACACATACAGCACTAGGGGCCACTCTACACCTGTCACACATATAGCACTAGGGGCCCTCTACACCTGTCACACATAAAGCACTAGGGGCCCTCTACACCTGTCACACATACAGCACTAGGGGCCCTCTACACCTGTCACACATACAGCACTAGGAGCCCTCTACACCTGTCGCACATACAGCACTAGGGGCCACTCTACACCTGTCACACATACAGCACTAGGAGCCCTCTACACCTGCCACACATACAGCACTAGGGGCCGCTGTACACCTGTCACACATACAGCTCTAGGGGCCGCCGCTGTACACCTGTCACACATACAGCACTAGGGGCCGCTGTACACCTGTCACACATACAGCACTAGGGGCCGCTGTACACCTGTCACACATACAGCACTAGGGCCCCTCTACCCCTGTCACACATACAGCACTAGGGGCCCCTCTACCCCTGTCATACAAACAGCACTAGGGCCCTCTCTACCCCTGTCACACATACAGCTCTAGGGGCCCTCTACACCTGTCACACATACAGCACTAGGGGCCGCTGTACACCTGTCACACATACAGCTCTAGGGGCCGCTGTACACCTGTTACACAAACAGCACTAGGGGGCCCTCTACCCCTGTCACACACATACAGCACTAGGGGCCGCTGTACACCTGTTACACATACAGCAGTAGGGGCCCCTCTACCCCTGTCACACATACAGCACGATTGTTATTTTAGGTGTCACGCTGAAGGCCAGATCAGCCTGGGATCCCATCACCGCCGAGAAGTTAGAACAAAAGTCAATATTACGTTGAAAATTCTCAGTGACTTTACGTAAAATCAGCTGATCCATCCCTGAGTGTTGGATTATTTGAAACATCAATAACAACATCAGCAGACACTTCTAGAAAGTGGAGACAAGAAGCTGGCGAGGTGACGTTACGATCCCAATGCCAGTCACGTGTCGGTCCAGCAGAAAACAATCCACGACGTCTTCTTGGTGTGGTGGTAGACAGAGATAAGGAAACAGACATCGTGAAGATTGCAGTCAAGTTGTCGTCGCGGGTTTCAAGAAAAACAGTTTGATTCGTGTTTCCCAAAACCTGCCCAGTGAAAATTAAATCCGTTTAAAATCGTGATTCTGGAGGTATCGGTGGACGCACAATTTGATGATCATAATCATGAAAAGCATGTTTTTTGGCAGTAGGCCTAATAATCCTTAGAGATTCCGTACGAAACTTTGCAGAGATGAGAGAATCAAAGCCAGGCGCAATCTCAGATGCCATGGAGGGCTTGTTGTTTGTTGGAAACATGCGAGATAACATTGAGAGGAATAGATGAAAACGTCAATGTTTTGTTGTTGAGTTTCAATAGATCTTTTGCTTTACAAATTAGGTGGTCTGGGACTTCGTAAGCCTAAATGCCTGAAGGGGTTTGAAAGTCAATTAATATGCTAAACCCCTCAAAAATTTAGGGTAGCTACAAAGTCCCGGAGTGGGAACAGTCACTGACTTTGTGAATTTACAACAACAACAACAACAAAAGAAAAAAAAAGATAAGCACATGTACACTTTTTAGGGATTCACGGTAAGGTGCGTGTCTCTCCCCCGCCCCCCCCCCTTCCCCCCCACACATCCACTCCCGTCATCTCCCTTCCCGTTTATAAACGAATGCAAAAGACACTGGATCATTGTCATTATGATGGATGAATTGTTGTTGGCTTGCGCTCCTTGGCCTGCACTCCTTCTGCCTACTTCCTATTTTGCCCCGCATTCTACAGGTGTGTGTATTTAGTCCTTCTGCAGGAACATTTCAAATCTTAAATGCTTCCATCCTTTTAAAGTGTCTCTATCAAACTACTCGCTCTCTGCCATTAATGTATTGAGAGACCTGTTGTCTGGGGTGTCTACTTGAAACTTCAGACAGCGCTCAGGGAGTCTTTCTCCTCTCTAAGTACAAAGATGCAAAACTAGGTATATTTGCTTTTCAATAGCTTGTATGGAATAAGAGGTTTTATCGTGCGTAGTTAAACTTGTTCCTGCGTTATTTCATATCAAATGCAATGTTTTATATTTCATTACATTCCTTACATACATCTTATGTTCTGTGCAGGTACGCAAAACAGTCGGATAAACGAAACCCATTTTTGTACACACACACACACACACACACACACACACACACACACACACGCACGCACACACAAAACACTCACACACGCATACAACACTCAAACACACACACACACACACACACTCTCTCTCTCTCACACACACACACACACACACACACACAAAGACCCCACTCCCACCCACCCACCCACATTTGTTTGTAGGTGAACACAGGTCACTTTACTCTCGTGAATTCGCATAGTTTTTTTTTTTAACGGACTTCAGCAACCATGGTCGCTCTATTTTATGCTTCAAAGTATCTCCTTGAGGCCACACAGAACATTTTCTGCTTCTATCTCTAGGGGAGCATACGATTCCTTGTCTGCCCTCTCCCTGTGTCTTTAGGGAGGATAGGTACACTACAGTCAGGTGAAGTGGGCTGTGGATGTAGACGTATAAGTGCAGTGAGGTGAAAGAGGGCTGTAGATGTAGGTGTGTAATTACAGAGGGGTGAAGTGGGCTGTAGATGTAGGCGTGTAACTACAGAGGGGTGAAGTGGGTAGATGTAGGTGTGTAATTACAGAGATGAAGTGGGCTGTAGATGTAATGTAACTACAGAGGGGTGAAGTGGGCTGTAGATGTAGGCGTGTAACTACAGAGGGGTGAAGTGGTAGGCGCTGTAGATGTAGGGGCGTGTAGGCGTAACTACAGAGGGGTGAAAGTGGGCTGTAGATGTAGGCGGGTAACTACATGTAGGCGTGTAACTACAGGTGAAGTGGGCTGTAGATGTAGGCGTGTAACTACCGAGAGGTGAAGGTGGGCTGTAGATGTAGGCGTGTAACTACCGAGAGGTGAAGTGGGCTGTAGATGTAGGTGTGTAACGACAGAGAGGTGAAGTGGGCTGTAGATGTAGGCGTGTAACGACAGAGGGGTGAAGTGGGCTGTAGATGTAGGCGTGTAACTACAGTCAGGTGAAGTGGGCTGTAGATGCAGGCGTGTAACTAGTCAGATGAAGTTGGTTGTAGATGTAGGCGTGTAACTACAGAGGGATGAAGTGGGCTGTAGATGTAGGCGTGTAACTACAGAGGGTGTGAAGTGGGGCTGTAGATGTAGGCGTGTAATGTAAACTTGTTTCTTCGTACTTTTGTAACACGGAATGGAACTACAACCGCTTCCCTCTCCTTTCCCGCTGTAAAAATAATCCATGAGGGGTGGGGCACAGGCCATTGTTTCCCTATAGTTTCCCGCTGTAAATATCCCGTGAGGGGTGAGTGGTACAGGCCATTGCTTCCCTCTAGTTTCCCGCTGTAAATAATCCATGAGGGGTGGGTGGCACAGGCCATTGCTGTCCTCTTGTTTCCCGCTGTAAAGAATCCGTGAGGGGTGGGTAGTACAGGCCATTGCTTTCCTTTCGTTTCCCGCTGTAAATAAATCCGTGAGGGTGTGGGTGGCACAGGCCATTGCTACCCTGAGAATGGTACAGGCCATTGCTAATCGAAATATATTTACATTTTGTAAATTGTAAAATCGCATTGCTCATACAGTGGCTCATATATCTCTCTCTCTCCCTTCCCCCTCTCTCTCTCCCCTCCTCCTCCCTCCCCCCCTCTCTCTCCTCTCTCTCTCTCCCCCCCCTCTCTCTCTCTCCCCCTCTCTCTCCCCCCCCTCTCTCCCTCTCTCTCTCTCCCCCCCCCCTCCCCCCCTTCTCTCTTGATCTTCATCAATGATTTCCCATTGTCGGTATCAGATGAAAAGGTCACGACAGATTTATTTGCTGATGACTCGTCACTCCAAACGAATGGTAGGATCTACAGACAATAGAAACTTCTCTCCAGGAAAGTCTGAGCGACGTGTCAGACTGGTGTCATTCAAACTCAATGGTTATACACCCAGCCAGAACCAAATCTATGATTATAGCTACCCGCCAAAAAGTTTGACCCATCTTTGCCTAAAACTTCAGTTGAATGGTACTTCTATCGAGCAGGTAGATGAGCATCGTGTTTTAGGGTTAACGATAGATAAAAAAATTGAAATGGCAATCTCATCTCAATAACGTATGCAAGGTAGTCTCAAAACACCTTTTCCTGTTATCTCAGTTAAAGCGCTACGTCAACAGTAATGTGCTCAAACTTTTTTTCAGTGCACACATAATGTCACGTATTAATCACACTTCAACAGTGTGGGACAGAAGTAGTGACGTCCACACACACAAAAAAGCGAATTCTCTCCATAGACGTGCAGCAAAGCTACTCCATCCAGCTGTATCTCTAACAACAGACGAAAAACTAAAAGCGCTGCTGAACATACTTCCTCTGAATAGGCAATTGGAATTCAACAAGGCATCATTTATGTTTACAATCTTGACAGATACTATGCCATGTTATATCAATGACCTTTTTACAAGATCGAATAACTTCTCTGGCTCGACGACGAAATTCCGTCTTCCTTTCCCACGCATTGATCTATACTAAACAAGCCTAGCTTACTCTGGACCATATGTCTGGAACTCACTTCCACCGAATCTACAAAACATGAATACTTGAAAACTTTTCAAGAACGTTTGCATACACATTTTTTCTCTCTCAGTAATTTAATCATTTGATTAAAATTATTAGCGCCGATTTGCAGTCTTCTGTGAACCATACTTTGAATACATCGTCTAAACATAAAACCTACTCCGTTAAAATCGCTCATCTCCACTCCCACTCTGTCTACCATCCCTTTCTCTCCTCCCCCAACCTACCATTCTCTCTTCCCCACCCTCCTCTGATCTCTCTCTCTGTAGTTTTGTTTGTTTGTTTTGTAAATTTCCTTCTGTTTTACCATCCCCCATCTCGTTAGTGCTTTTTTATGAATAGTTTGCGTATCATTGTAGAATCAGATGACCATGTTGCTATGTTGAATTGTCAGTATGAATGATATGTGCTGAAATAATGTATGCCTGACAAGGACAGATTGTAAGACTAGGCTTGGCCTAAAATCTTCATCCTCGCGTATTAAAGATCAATCAATCAATCAATCAATCAATCAATCAATCAATCAATCAGTCTCTCTTCTCTCTCTCTCTCTCTCTCTCTCTCTCTCTCTCTCTCTCTCTCTCTCTCTCTCTCTCTCTCTCTCGTTGTTTATATTAATGCTGTGGTTTATGGGGTCAATGCGAATATGATGGCCTACCTGCAGTTGTCGTTTTGTCCCCTTCACCCCCCTCCCCCCCCCTCCCCCCCCCTGTCCTTCCCAACTGACTGTTCCCCTGTGATGTACTCTGTTTTATACACTATGTATTATACTTGAGTAAAAAAAAAAAATTCTAATGCGCCTTATTCAACTGCGCAAATTTATTATTTATGCTCAATGATTGAGAGTGGAGGAAGCGAGCGTTTTTACTTCTACAGTCTGTACCCACTGAGAAGGCAGTTAAAGCCGAACATTTGGTATATTTTAATATTGTTGGTTTGGAGTTTTATTTATGTGTGTGTGTGTGTGTGCGCGCGCGCGCGCGCGCGCGCGCGTGTGTGTGTGTGTGTGTGTGTGTGTGTGTGTGTGATCAGAAAATACTGCAAGACCTTAGAAATATATTCCTCCGTAGAAAATTCTCGATTCGTAACAGTAACTTCGTATTGTTCACATTCAGTGGGAAATTTGTTAAGAAAACAAAGGATCCGTTGTTTGATTCATGTCCGCACCATTGATCAGTCCGCATCATTGATCAGTCCGCACCATTGACCAGGTCTGCACCATTGATCCGCACCATTGATCAGTCCGCACCATTGACCAGGTCCGCACCATTGATCAGTCCTCACCATTGATCAGGTCTGCACCATTGATCAGTCAGCACCATTGATCAGTCCGCACCATTGACCAGGTCCGCACCATTGTTCCGCACCACTGATCCGCACCATTGATCCGCAGCATTGATCCGCACCATTGATCAGGTCCGCACCATTGATCTGAAGCATTGATCCGCACCATTGATCAGGTCCGCACCATTGATCTGCAGCATTGATCCGCACCATTGATCAGGTCCGCACCATTGATCTGCAGCATTGATCCGCACCATTGATCAGATCCGCATCATTGATCAGGTCCGCACAATTGATGAGGTCCGCACAATTGATCCGCACCATTGATCAGATTCGCACCATTGGTCCGCACCATTGATCCGCACCATTGATCCGCACCATTGATCAGGTCCGCACCATTGATGCGCACCATTGATCCGCACCATGATGATCAGGTCCGCACCATTGATCAGGTCCGCACCATTGATCAGGTCCGCACCATTGATCCATACCATTGATCCGCACCAAAAGTGTCGAGCGTGGCTTTTAGGCCACGTTCGAACTTTCCGCACCAGTTTCAATCAAAGAGATTCAGCAAGTCTTTTTTTTTTGTGTTGTTTGTTTTTTTTTGTCAGAGATCACACTTATGACAGTCTTGAATGATCCTGGATTTGCACATCGAATCTGAAAAAAAAAACCAAAAATCATGGGTCTGTTCCCAAGTCATGTTCCTTCTTCTTTCGACAAAACTTGGCTCAAACGGGTCCGTGAACTTCGGCGTCATCCTGATGTTAAAGGAATGAACAAACGACCATTGAACGCGAATGAAAACATAACCTCTGGTGGAAGTACATCAAAAATCAAATATCAAAAAAAAAAAAAAAAAAAAAAAAAAAATCAAGAAAGAAAAAAAGTCAACGCAAGGTCCAGATCCGTACCACCATACCACTGAGGAAAGGCGTGGCTTCAGGCCACGTCCGTGCGCGCAATCACACTTATGACAGTCTTGGCCTGGATTTGCACATCGAATCTCCCCCCCCCCCCAAGTCCCTTCCCAAAACTTGGCTCAAACAGGTCCGTGAACTTTGGCGTCATCCTTTGTTAAAGGAATGAACAAACATTTGTCTTTATAATCAGGGTCCACTGCAACGCAGCGCAGCGCAGTGTTAGCTCCCCCCCCCCCCCCACCCCCCCCATTATATTGTAGCCCGCCATTTGTCCCCAGAAAGTTACCCACACACACACACATTGTATTGTAGCCTGCCATTTGTCTTTGTGCGTCTATGACTTGTTACTGCTGTCAGCAGCGGGCAGTACCAGGGCGCTGCCAGACTGCCCGGAGACAGCACCTGCTGGCCATCCTCCTGCTGTCTGTCCTCGTCGTC
>JADBJO010003479.1:192500-195000 GCA_016801955.1 Conus betulinus | reverse complement strand
ACACGATGGAGGAGCTGTACAAACCCCGTACCGCGCTAGACAAACCCGTCATGTCCAGCTTCCGGCGCCCTGACCTGCCCGTGACCTTCACCTATGACGTGTACAGCTTGGGATTCCGCAGGGGGTATTACAGAGGTAAGGTGGAGCATTCTGGGATAACAGGGGGTATTACAGAGGTAAGGTGGAGCATTCTGGGATAACAGGGGGTATTACAGAGGTAAGGTGGAGCATTCTGGGGTAAAACAGGGGCATTACAGAGGTAAGGTGGAGCATTCTGGGGTAACAGGGGGTATTACAGAGGTAAGGTGGAGCATTCTGGGGTAACAGGGGGTATTACAGAGGTAAGGTGGAGCATTCTGGGGTAACACCTGTCCTGTGTGTATCAGAATGAACAACAAAATCCATTGTGCCCGTGTTCTTCAGAGATATAGTAAAGGAGGTAACTCTGGCGATCGATTTACCAGAACAGCGAGGACAGAAGCCTCTATTACGTCTCTTTACACGAGCATGCTCGGCTGCGTTATAAAAGATCTCACACGCGAAGTCAGCTTGTCATGTGTTATAGAATGACGTCATCTTCTCTGCTACTGTGAAGTCGTGCATATTCTCTTACAGTGGCTGTGAACGCAAAGGAAATGCAAAATGCGTCGCTTAATAAATCAATATTTTCACCAGCTGCATGGGCGCAGCACTAGCGTCGTGGATTCCCGGCTGGGAGGTCGTGGGTTCGATTTCCATTGGAGCCAGTCGTACCTGTGGGATCGTTTTTACTCATGACCGCTCTTACCCAGAGCTGTTTGCTGTGGGCTCACTGGGAAGACTGAAACACCGCGGTCGAGTTTCATCCACTTGACTTATACCGTTCTGAGAGTGTTGCTCTAATTTCCTGACCAACACTGCAGGTGACCGTATCTCTCGGGCCTGGGTGACGCCGGGATATATATTATGAAGGTAAGCGTAGAGTGCGGCCCTGTCACGCGATCAGAGCAGAGCAGAACTCCATGTCATTTTCATCATGCTTATCTCATCGATAAAAAAAACAGTCTCAATTAGACCGACTGCTACTGCTGACAGCCTGACGGGGACTGCCGCTGGACGGATCTTCAGAGGAGGACGCGCTCACGGCTTCGCTGGACGCTCTCACGCTGGCTCCGCGCGCAAGTAATTTGGTTGCTATCAGAAGACGGTTTTGTAGGTGGTGTCCTGTGTATGTTGGATCAGGACCGGCGCCAGTGAACACTAGTGAAGTGACTCGGCAGCAGTGCAGTGTCTCCTCATGTGGGTTGCATTACGACGACTTGATATCGACTTGATATGGACTGCTCCCTGTGGATTGCCGGCTGTGCGGGGCTGCGGCGGGACAGCCAGGCTGTGGCTGTGGACGGGGTGCGGGGTGCCGGGGCTGTGGTGGGACAGCCAGGCTGCGGCTGTGGACAGGGTGTCGGGGGCTGGGGCTGTGGACGGAGGCCGGGCCGGTGGTTGGGACAGGAAGACGGGGCTGTGGCGGGACAGCCAGGCTGTGGCTGTGGGACGGGGTGACGGGGGGGCTGTGGCGGGACAGCCAGCTGTGGCTGTGGACGGGGTGCCGGGGCCGGGGCTGTGGGCTGTGGACGGGGTGCCGAGGCTGTGGCTGTGGACGGGGTGACGGGGCTGTGGTGGGACAGCCAGGCTGTGGCTGTGGACGGGGTGCCGGGGCTGTGGCTGTGGACGGGGTGCCGGGGCTGTGGCTGGGACGGGGTGCCGGGGCTGTGGCTGTGGACGGGGTGCGGGGTGCCGGGGCTGTGGCTGTGGACGGGGTGCCGGGGCTGTGGCTGTGGACGGGGTGCCGGGGCTGTGGACGGGACAGCCAGGCTGTGGCTGTGGGGTGCCGGGGCTGTGGCGGGACAGCCAGGGGTGCCGGAAGGATGTCAGCGACGTGGGTACTGTGCCTCTGAAGGGTGCACAGAAAATGCGACGTGGGTACTGTGCCTCTGAAAAAAATGAGACAAATAGAATGATCCCCCTCCAGGTGGTAGGAGCCGTTGTTTTAGATACCTGTCATTCTGTTCTCCGTGACGTCTACAGAGGGAATATATTACAAAATTAAAATCCCTTTCTGTTCTGTGTGGTGTATTTTCTAAAAGCGTTATTTTACACACTCTGCTTTGTGCACTGATTTGCATTTTGTCTTAAAGTAGGACAGCATGAGGGAGAGAGCGTCTTCCTATATGAGAATAAAACTCCCAGCTTATAATTCCTCATTCTTCTCGCTGAAGTTGGCGATGACTGACGGTTAGACTGAGAACACTATTTCTCCATATGAAATATGATGATGTTCATCTGCCATCATGAATTTTCGCAGAGAAAAAAGCTTTCGTTGCAAGGGAGGAAATTAAAAAGGAGAGTTTTTTTTTTTTTTTTTTTTTTTTTCACACATTAGGTAAACAGGACGATCTTAACAACATGACCAACACCACCAACAAGAACAAAATAACAGCATCCATACATCCTTTCGCATTCT
>JADBJO010003479.1:187500-190000 GCA_016801955.1 Conus betulinus | reverse complement strand
ACTCGTGAGAGCGTGGCAGCAGGGAGTCCGCAGAAGAGAAGCCCCCTTCAAGCAAGTGTTTCGGCCCTAATCTCCTGACACTCTAGGGGGGTTCGACCACACCCGGTTCATGACTCCGGATGTCACTCTTGCTGATAATCTCTGGGTGACTATTCCATTCTGGGAGGTCTACAGTGCACTCCCAGTCATCTGCCCCGTCCAGCAGACTCTGCCTGCATGTTCCGAGCGGCATGTTGTTGTTCTTGGCTATGATTCGCTGCCTCCCTGCCGTGAAGAATGTTGCGGGTGCTTTTGGAGTCCTGATTTTCCCTTTTGTGGTGTTGGTACTAGCCCAGACTACTTGTAAATCTCTTTGAGCACTTGGTTGTGCCTCCATGTGTACCTTTCTTGAGCCAGGGCTACTTTACATGAGCTAAGGACATGCTCCACTGTTTGTTTTTCATGGCAGAGGGGGCATGAAGGATCGTCTGTTTTTCACCAGGTTTGCATTTGAGGGCAGAAGATCATATGCAGATCTGAGAATGAAGCTGATCCTGAGAGGGGCCATGTGCCAAATGTCATTCCAAGTAAGACTTCTTTGGAGTGCATTCTCCCACGTTGTCCATTGCCCCTTGCTGGCTCTGCTGGACTGCTTTTTGGAGTCTTTTTTGGTCTTCTCTTCTTTTCTCATCTCCTGAACCATCATGTCTCTTTTGGTTTTTCCTGTGGCCTTTGACCACCATTCAGTTTGGTCACCCCCCCCTTGTCCTTGTCTGTTGGTCTGTGTGTGTCCTGTTATTTCTCTCATCTTGACACTTTCTTTTGCAGAATCCATCGCCTCTTGAACTTTCCATTTTCTGCCTGTCTTCAGTTGGGGCTTGATTGCTTCTACCACCTTGTCTCCTGAGTCCTCCAGAATGCTTTGAAGTCTGATCTTCCCTGCTTTGTATTCCTCCAGGATGGATTTCAGTCATAGTTTCAGCTTTGCTTGGCGACAGTACAGCTCTATGTCAGTCAGACAGGGTGGGACACCAAGCATTTCCTTGTGAACTTGTTGATTTTGGATTCCATTGCCTCCACTATGCTGGTGCAGATGTCGTATATCATCAGAGGCCATAGAGCCTCAGATTGTACAATTAACACTCAGGTTAGCAAATTCATTTACATTGACTTTAGAATCTCATTGTTTGTTGTTGTGTTTTTTTTTTTTAAAATAGCATTTTTAACAACTGTTTAATGAAAGATAGCTTTGTTATTATACTACACTAATTTCATTTCGATGTACGTGTTTTTCTCGTTTTGTTTTTTTTTTCGTTTTTTTTAAGAAATACATGTTGGTCGCTTTACATCTGTTATTTTTCTGATTCCTCATAATATTTCTGAGGTTGGGTCGAAATCTGTTCTACTACCTCCGTTGAGCAGATGATCACCCTTTTAGTCGTGCATGTGGTGACATCTGCTCAAGTCGAACCAGAACAACTATGCTATGATGGTTGTGTATTAATCCCACTGCCCAAATAGATGTGAATGTACATTTAGACTTTCACGTTTGTTTTCAGTCTGGAAAGATAGTTTGCCAGCACACTCTTTGAATATACCCATTCATAAATTCAAGGCAGTTTTGCTCTTTGATGTGTGTGTGTGTGTGTGTGTGTGTGTGCGCGCGCGCACTGCATGGTGTAGCATCAGATATTGCGGACGATCATGCGGCTGAGAACTCAGTTAGTTTCCCACGAACTTTTGTTGTCACGTCAACGCTAGACACGATCATACAAGGACATCATCAGTTCCACACACTGCAAAATGGCAGCGAGTAACGAAGCACCTTCTTCTTCAGAAATAATGACAATTATCTGCCATCTGTTTGGTGGATTTTGCTATATGAAAGAGAAGGGGGGACAGGGAGGATGCGGTGGGCGAAGTGAATGACCCATTGAATTATTTTAATTCGTAAATTGAGAAGAGACATTGGTATTTATAGCCAGGGCCTAGGTTTGAATTTTCGCCCCTTTTCTAAAAACAACCAACTGACGAAACAACCAACCAACCAACCTAACAAAAGCAACAACAACATCAGCGTCATCAGTAAGTCATCAGAAGAAGAAGAAGAAGAAGAAGAAGAAGAAGAAGAAGAAGAAGAAGAAGAAGAAAAAAGAAGAAGAAGAAAGAAGAAGAAGAAGAAGAAGAAGAAGAAAAGAAGAAGAAGAAAGAAGAAGCGCGCGTGCGCGCGCGCGCGCGCGCACACACACACACACACACACACACACACACACACACACACACACACACACACACACACTGCGCTGTCCTTTCTCCACTCACCTGGGATGCTCACCCTGTCTGTACGAATGGAAGGCTTCCTTTACTTGCCGAAAACACCTCCAAGGGAAGTCATCCAGTGAGGCTCGGAAAAGGGGGTCCACAAGATAACGTCCCTTTGAAAGGAGCTGTTTTCTCTCAAACCCTATCAGTTTGCATTCTGTTGAATAATACCTGTAACAACTATTAACAGGAAATTCAC
>JADBJO010003479.1:182500-185000 GCA_016801955.1 Conus betulinus | reverse complement strand
ATATCAGACAATAAAACAGGTATCAAGAATCTCTACCAAGAGTGGATTTTAAAAAGTTTGATTTTTAGATTGAGGCTTGATGCCTTTAAAACCAAATTCTGTAAACATGTGACTTGTATTTGTGGCCAGCAAATCACTCCGTTCCATCTACTTTTTTTTTGCGATAGAATGAAACCCTACTTACCTGCTTGGTTGTTGAACACTGAACCGTCGATGTCAGCCTTTGAAGACGAATCAAACATTTTTTTTGAGTTGTTCAAGGACTGATTAAGAGCCCAGTTGGACATTTACTTTAACGTCTATGTTATTTCCCCCATCTTGGTGTTAGTTGCTTATTTAGTGTTTTTTTAGAGAGACGCACTGGCAGAGCGGGTGAATGAAGTAGCCAAGAGGATCGAAGCTTAGAATTTGACAAGCCAGAGACAGACAGAGAGACAGGCCGATGTCTGGTCAGAACGAGTCAAGTCAATTCACTGGTAAGAGTGGATCCACAACTTGAAGCAGGACGTGCACGTGAAATAAGTGCTTTGCGTTTTATGGCAACGCGTGATTTCCCGCGGTCCAGTGAGCGTTAACTTTTTTCTTTTTTGAGTATGTTTCCCTTCAGTTTGTAAACTTCAAACAATCCGATTAATAAAATAGAGAATGTATCCTTTTCAAACCTCTGCGATAGCAACGTGAAGACTGAGCAGATGTGTGTGGACGATGTAGTGACTATGCATGATCATCACTCATGTCTTTCCTGACTGTAACGGCATGACGATCGGCAATGACTGTCACAAGAATACTGTCCTCTTCCAACATGATGATCAGCAGTGACTGTCAAATCACAGTGAACACTGTCCTCTTCCAACATGATGATCTGTTCACAGTGAACACTGTCTCTTCCAACATGATCAGTTCACAGTGAACGCTGTCCTCTTCCAACATGATAATCAGTTCACAGTGAACACTGTCCTCTTCCAACATGATCTGTTCACAGTGAACACTGTCCTCTTCCACATGATGATCAGTTCACAGTGAACACTGTCCTCTTCAAACATGATGATCAGTTCACAGTGACTACTGTCCTCTTTCACACTGATGATCAGTTCACAGTGAACACTGTCCTCTTCCAACATGATCTGTTCACAGTGAACACTGTCCTCTTCCAACATGATGATCAGTTCACAGTGAACACTGTCCTCTTTCAACATGATGATCAGTTCACAGTGAACACTGTCCTCTTCCAACATGATCTGTTCACGGTGAACACTGTCCTCTTCCAACATGATGATCAGTTCACAGTGAACACTGTCCTCTTTCAACATGATGATCAGTTTACAGTGAACACTGTCCTCTTTCAACATGATGATCAGTTCACAGTGAACACTGTCCTCTCTTTCAACATGATGAGTTCACAGTGAACACTGTCCTCTTTCAACATGATGATCAGTTCACAGTGAACACTGTCCTCTTTCAACATGATGATCTGCTTACAGTGAACACTGTCCTCTTTCAACATGATCAGTTCACAGTGAACACTGTCCTCTTCCAACATGATGATCAGTTCACAGTGAACACTGTCCTCTTCCAACATGATGATCAGTTCACAGTGAACACAGTCCTCTTCCAACATGATGATCAGTTCACAGTGAACACTGTCCTCTTCCAACATGATGATCAGTTCACAGTGAACACTGTCCTCTTCCAACATGATGATCAGTTCACAGTGAACACTGTCCTCTTCCAACATGATGATCAGTTCACAGTGAACACAGTCCTCTTCCAACATGATGATCAGTTCACAGTGAACACTGTCCTCTTCCAAGTGTGCACACAGGGCATTTCCAGCAGGAGGGCAGAACATAGGCTAGGCGGTTTCAACCCCGGGGTGAAAGGTTACTTTATACCCGTGTGTGTGTGTGTGTGTGTGTGTGATGTGTGTGTGTGTGTACCAGTACAGCATTCGTCCCATTTTTAATTAGTCAGCCAGTGGGAGACTGCTTCTCATAGGAGATACTGGTGCGGGCTGCTCTACGCAATTCTTTATATCGAAGGGCCCCCTTCTTTCGACATTCACTTTCCTTCAAACATGATTTCTGTCCTTTGATTTTTTTGATCGTTGAAGATGAGAGTGAATATGAAGGCAGAAAGAAAGAATTCCGTTTATGTCCCATTACAGAGCCATGCAGTTAAGGTAGCTATTGTTACATTAGATTGTGGTCATTAAGAACTGGTGGTGAAGTGGGAGGAGGGTTGGACAGTTTTCAGTGGTAAAGACAATAGATACAGAATGTCAATCATGGACTTTGGTGTCGATTCACATGGGAAAGAGCTGATAACGAATCTTAAAGTTTAAAACCATCAACACTCCTAGTTTCTGTAGGTGTCTGACAGGTTGAATGTTCTCACAGTCAGAAATGATACGCTGAACGATTGAATCTGACTACAAAATTCCCTGAATGTTATGCAAAAAAAACCAAATCAACACACAAGTAGCGAGATCTTCTTTACATTG
>JADBJO010003479.1:155000-175000 GCA_016801955.1 Conus betulinus | reverse complement strand
CACACACACCCACAGCGAACGACACACACACCCACAGCTAACGACAGGCTCACCCACAGCGAACGACAGGCTCACCCACAGCTAACGACAGGCTCACCCACAGCTAACGACAGGCTCACCCACGAATCATGGGACACACACAGCTAATGACTGTCATGACGATTCGGTAGAACAACGGTAGTGACTTTGACAGGATGACAAAACAAACAGACGGCTAACCCAGACTAATATTTCCCCCGTACAGACAGACGGTTAACCCAGACCACATATTTCCCCTGTAGAGACAGACGGTTAACCCAGACTCTACATATTTCCCCCTGTACAGAGAAACAGTTAACCCAGACCACATATTTCCCCTGTACAGACAGACGGTTAACCCAGACCACATATTTCCCCTGTAGAGACAGACGGTTTAACCCAGACTCTACATATTTCCCCTGTACAGAGAGACGGTTAACCCAGACTCTACATATTTCACTGTACAGAGAGACGGTTAACCCAGACTCTACATATTTCACTGTACAGAGAGACGGTTAACCCAGACCACATATTTCCCCTGTACAGACAGACGGTTAACCCAGACTCTACATATTTCACTGCACAGAGAGACGGTTAACCCAGACCACATATTTCCCCTGTACAGACAGACGGTTAACCCAGACTAATATTTCCCCTGTACAGACAGACGGTTAACCCAGACTAATATTTCCCTTGTACAGACAGACGGTTAAGCCAGACCACGTATTTTCTCCTGTACAGAGACAGACGGTTAACCCAGACTACATATTTCCCCTGTGCAGAGAGACGGTTAACCCAGACCACATATTTCCCCTGTACAGACAGACGGTTAACCCAGACCACATATTTCCCCTGTACAGACGGACGGTTAACCCAGACTACATATTTTCCCTGTACAGACAGACGGTTAACCCAGACTACATATTTCCCCTGTACAGACAGACGGTTAACCCAGACCACATATTTCCCCTGTACAGACAGACGGTTAACCCAGACCACATATTTCCCCTGTACAGACAGACGGTTAACCCAGACTCTACATATTTCCTCTGTACAGACAGCCTGTTAACCCCAGACCACATATTTCCCCTGTACAGACAGACGGTTAACCCAGACTCTACATATTTCCCCTGTAGAGACAGACGGTTAACCCAGACTCTACATATTTCCCCTGTGCAGGCAGAAAGGCTGTAGAAACGAACTCAGGCGTTTTCAAGCGATTGATCTTTAAAGAGCCCGGTTGATGAGATTTGTGCTCGTGCTGAATCCAAGTCTGGGTATAAATTAAGTCTGGGTGTAAATTAGTTCTTTTATTTTGCTGGAGTGGAGTGGTTGTCGTGGTTTAATTGGAAGGGGGAGATGTCAACAAAATAATTCTTTTAGCTCCAAGAGAGAGAGAGAGGGAGAGAGAGAGAGAGAGAGAGAGAGAGAGAGAGAGAGAGAGAGAGAGATGTGTGGCAGAGGAGGGGTGTGTATGTGTTTAACTCGCAAAAGCGCAAACATGTGCTTTAACTGCTTGTAATTTTGCCCCACTGTTAGTGGCTGTAATACCCATAGAAGCCTTCGCCTTTTTTTTTCTTTAGGTCGTCACTCTCCCTTGCCTGTCGTTTTCTACTCAAAAAAATCCCAATTACACCTACTTATTTAGCTGTTTATGTTGTGTGTTTATTCATTTCATAACAAATTAAAGTAGCAAGGCTATTTGGTTAATGTCAAAAAAAAAAAACCCCACCAAAAAAAACAAAAAAACAAAAACAAAGAAAACAAACAAACAAACAAAAAACACGATCAAACGCCCCCCCCCCCCCCCCCCCCCGCCCCCCCCCCCCCCCCCCCCACACACACACACACACACAAGCATGAAAACAAGCAAAACAAAACCATGGATTCTGAAACCTCCCAAAGCAGAGTGAAGCTTTTTGTTGTTGTTGCAATTGTGTTGCTTGATATACTACCCAGTGCAACTACTACTACGGAGAGTATGTTTTGTGCACAAATTGATCACCAGCCTGATCCCGACACTATTTAAGTGTGGTGCGCATAAAACGACATATCTCAGCAGGGGAGAAAACCCCCCTGACTACCATCTGTTACAAGCAACTGTCATTTGGTTTGAATTCAAGATTAAGTGGATGGAATAAGCAACGTTATTTGTTTAATGAAAAGAATAAAAAAATACCTAAACGAACAAACAGAAAGAGGATGATTCAGAATTCAGCTCGTTCAAGCTCTCTTCGAGCCTCTTTGTGGCCGCCGTCCCAGTGGAAAGAGACAGGGTTGGTGAGATGGTTGGGCGTGCTATGGCCTTAGGACACATGTGTGGAAAGAGACAGGGTTGGTGAGATGTTGGGCGTGCTATGGCCGTG
This sequence comes from Conus betulinus, assembly GCA_016801955.1. Taxonomy (NCBI): domain Eukaryota; kingdom Metazoa; phylum Mollusca; class Gastropoda; order Neogastropoda; family Conidae; genus Conus; species Conus betulinus. Next base: position 172,616 of record JADBJO010003479.1, on the reverse strand, counting down.
GGACACATGACGTGGAAAGAGACAGGGTTGGTGAGATGTTGGGCGTGCTATGGCCGTGGGACACATGACGTGTGGAAAGAGACAGGGTTGGTGAGATGTTGGGCGTGCTATGGCCTTGGGACACATGACGTGTGGAAAGAGACAGGGTTGGTGAGATGTTGGGCGTGCTATGGCCTTTGGGACACATGACGTGTGGAAAGAGACAGGGTTGGTGAGATGGTTGGGCGTGCTATGGCCTTGGGACACATGACGTGTGGAAAGAGACAGGGTTGGTGAGATGGTTGGGGCGTGCTATGGCCTTGGGACACATGACGTGTGGAAAGAGACAGGGTTGGTGAGATGGTTGGGCGTGCTATGGCCTTGGGACACATGACGTGTGGAAAGAGACAGGGTTGGTGAGATGGTTGGGCGTGCTATGGCCTTGGGACACATGACGTGTGGAAAGAGACAGGGTTGGTGAGATGTTGGGCGTGCTATGGCCTTGGGACACATGACGTGTGGAAAGAGACACAGGGTTGGTGAGATGTTGGGCGTGTTATGGCCGTGGGACACATGACGTGGAAAGAGACAGGGTTGGTGAGATGTTGGGCGTGTTATGGCCGTGGGACACATGACGTGTGGAAAGAGACAGGGTTGGTGAGATGTTGGGCGTGCTATGGCCGTGGGAAACATGATGTGTGGAAAGAGACAGGGTTGGTAAGATGTTGGGTGTGCTATGGCCGTGGGACAAAGGACGGCATGAGATTCGATCAAGAATGAAGGTATTATCGATAGGTTTTTTCCTATCCTTTTGTCAAAAGCTAATCAGTGGGTTTGGATGAACACAAAATGAGGAACTGCTATGTGGCCAGTTGAGAAAGATGAGTTAGCCACAGGATGAACATGAAATGAACTGCTATGTGGCCAGCAGAGAAAGGTGAATTAGATACAGGATGAGCACAACATGAACTGCTATGTGGCCAGCACAGAAAGATAGTTAGCCACAGGATGAACACAAAATGAACTGCTATATGACCAGCACAGGAAGAAGAGTTAGCCACAGGATGAACACAATATGAACTGCTATATGGCTAGCACAGAAAGATGAGTCAGCCACAGGATGAACACAAAATGAACTGCTATATGGCCAACTGCTGTATGGCCAGCACAGAAAGATGAGTCAGCCACAGGATGAACACAACATGAACTGCTGTATGGCCAGCACAGAAAGATGAGTCAGCCACAGGATGAGCACAAAATGAACTGCTGTATGGCCAGCACAGAAAGATGAGTCAGCCACAGGATGAGCACAACATGAACTGCTGTATGGCCAGCACAGAAAGATGAGTCAGCCACAGGATGAGCACAACATGAACTGCTGTATGGCCAGCACAGAAAGATGAGTCAGCCACAGGATGAGCACAACATGAACTGCTGTATGGCCAGCACAGAAAGATGAGTCAGCCACAGGATGAGCACAACATGAACTGCTGTATGGCCAGCACAGAGAAGATGAGTCAGCCACAGGATGAGCACAACATGAACTGCTGTATGGCCAGCACAGAAAGATGAGTCAGCCACAGGATGAGCACAACATGAACTGCTGTATGGCCAGCACAGAAAGATGAGTCAGCCACAGGATGAGCACAACATGAACTGCTGTATGGCCAGCACAGAAAGATGAGTCAGCCACAGGATGAGCACAACATGAACTGCTGTATGGCCAGCACAGAAAGATGAGTCAGCCACAGGATGAGCACACACATGAACTGCTGTATGGCCAGCACAGAAAGATGAGTCAGCCACAGGATGAGCACAACATGAACTGCTGTATGGCCAGCACAGAAGATGATGAGTCAGCACGGGATGAGCACAACATGAACTGCTGTATGGCCAGCACAGGAAGATGAGTCAGCCACGGGATGAGCACAACATGAACTGCTGTATGGCCAGCACAGGAAGATGAGTCAGCCACGGGATGAGCACAACATGAACTGCTGTATGGCCAGCACAGGAAGATGAGTCAGCCACGGGATGAGCACAACATGAACTGCTGTATGGCCAGCACAGGAAGATGAGTCAGCCACGGGATGAGCACAACATGAACTGCTGTATGGCCAGCACAGGAAGATGAGTCAGCCACGGGATGAGCACAACATGAACTGCTGTATGGCCAGCACAGAAAGATGAGTCAGCCACGGGATGAGCACAACATGAACTGCTGTATGGCCAGCACAGAAAGATGAGTCAGCCACAGGATGAACACAAAATGAACTGCTGTATGGCCAGCACAGAAAGATGAGTCAGCCACAGGATGAACACAATATGAACTGCTGTATGGCCAGCACAGGAAGATCAGGGAAGCCGGAGTAAAATGTGATGGTTGTGTCTTGAGAAGCGGCCTTAATCACCGAATGAAAGAAAGGGAAGCAACTCTGCGTTCTGCAGACAAAGCCAAGACGGCTCAACGGGCGTCTATTTACTGCGCTAGCTAAGGAAATTTCGGCCTAACGGAGCTAGCAAAGTAGTCTACATCTCGCCAAAAAGTTTACAATATATGATGTCGAATGAATTCAAGATAAACCTAGTAACGTCAAGGACAATTTGTACAACCGCGACACTGATCTCGGTTAGATTGTAGAGTCACTCATCTCTCCTTTCGGTTGGCAGCTGGTTGCCAATTAACGGTTCATTTATCTTTTCGACCCCTCCTCGTACCCCCAACCCCTCTTCCTTAACCACCCCCCACAATGTGTGTGTGTGTGTGTGTGTGTGTGTGTGTGTGTGTGTGTGTGTGTGTGTGTGTGCGCGCGCGCGTGTGTATGTAGTGCGTGAGTGTGTGCGTTCGTGCGTGCGTGCGAGCGCGCGCGCGCTCCTTTGTATGTGCGTGTGTGTTGCTACAATTGTGAACAGACGGTTAATGAAAGTTTCATTCATTTAGACTGATAGAAAAATAACCATTAAAATAAATATCAAAATGGATCAGTTAAAGAAAAAAAAAAAGGTATCACAGTCGCAAACTGACAACGATCTGCCAGACCATATAAAACAGATGAATAAGAGACAGATACTGACATTCAAAAACACCGACATTAACACACGACATTACACACACACACACACACACACACACACACACACACACACAGGTCGGTGCAGAACTATCATCACCATTACAATGGGAGGCCGTGTCAGCACGACGTCAGTATGCAACCATTTCTAAACGAAGGGAGGTCACCCGTAATTCGTTTCTAGAAAACTAGACAGGCAAGCAGGTGAGGCTGAACTGGCTAGACATGGAATGATCTACAACAGCGTAGACTACGACTGGGTCAGTGGACATTGAGTGAGAGAAGCCATCGCCGGTTCCATAGCTGCTATTCCAAACACGTCAGTGACCTGATATAATTGGTTTCTTTCTTCTTCTTCTTCTTTTTCTTCTTCTCCTGCATCTACGTTATTGCTTTAGACACGTTCATATTGGTAAAACGAAAAGCGAAATAGGTTCATGAACAACATACATCAATGTACAGTCCAATCAGCCACCACGGTCATTGTGTCGCTCAAAGCGTTGTTGGCTTGAGAGTTGTCGTTCTTCTTCTTCTTCCCTTTCCTTTCGAACATCAAAATAAAATCAACTTCACCGAGAAAGTCTTTCAGACAGTTTCGTACTACAGCGGCTACAGTGTACAGTGAAGTCCATGCACACACAGAAATGCACATATATCAGTCAAAGCACAGAATGTGAATCATGAAGGTCAGCTGGTCTGTTGTCCTCCCAAGGCATGGCTAGATCAGAAACAAAGGAGAATTGGCACAATCCAAACGAACGACGCATCAGAAACAAAGGAGAATCGGGCACAATCCAAACGAACGACGCATCAGAAACAAAGGAGAATTGCACAATCCAAACGAACGACGTATCACAAACACAGGAGAATTGGCACGATCCAAACGAACGACGCATCAGAAACAAAGGAGAATTGGCACGATCCAAACGAACGACGCAACAGAAACAAAGGAGAATTGGCACAATCCAAACGAACGACGCATAGTTTGTCATAATGAGCAGCAGAAACCTTTTTTATTTCAGTTTTTGCATCCCGACATCGTGTGTCTACTACCATCATGGCCAGCAGGAAACTGATCATGGTAACTTTAAAAAAAAAAAAAAAAAAAAAGGAAAAAGGTACATAAACGCACACCGTGACCGACATTAATTCTACTCAGAATGTGACGAAAGACATTGAAGTACCTGTCAGAGTATAAAAAAGAAAACGAAACAAAGCTAGATTTATTTCCGAAACAGTGGACAAAAAGCATGTCAGTCTTCACTTTAGTTAATTAACAGATTTTAAACGTCGGAATTATCATTCCATGTTGATAAACTTCAAATGACCTGTCTGCCTACTGTCGAAACGATAGCACATTTCATCAAACTTCTTATTTAAAAAGAAATCTCACGATTGGTTTTGGTCGCGCGGGAGTAATACGTGGAAGTTGTTTGCTTCCCCTGTCCCGACAACTAGCACTTGTGTGTGTGCGACTTGCCCATGCTACAAATGAAAAGCTTGCACTTGTTTCCTCCCACTACACTGAATTGTTCGGCACAAATCAAAAGCAGAGGGGATAGGTCTCTTCGCCTTCGGCTAGTTAGAGTTCTTTTGCGGACGTGAAAGGCATTCACCCCTTTCTACAGGTCTGAGCGGCTTTCCGTCCGCATCCTCTTTTCGGTTGGCTGGCTGTGTGACACCTCACCGTTGAAAGCGTCAGACTGTCAACCTTGGAACACACCCCACACTGCTGACTGACGAGCGGGCAAAGCTACGTGGAGACAGTTGGCTAGCTTCGTTCAGCCGCGGACAAAAAGAAGCTGGCCAATACCCTCGGCAGACGGCCCAGCCAATGCAACAGTTCTTTCCACAGCATGCAGTGAAGGTGTGGCCAAACCCCTCAGCAGGCGGCCCAGCCAATGGAACAGCAATGACGGTGGCCAACCCCCTCAGCAGGCGGCCCAGCCAATGGAGCAGCATGCCGTGACGGTGGCGTCCAGAGGTGGTAGCGGCCTGAGTGAGCGAACAGGACACCGACAAAAGCGGAAAGGAGGAGAGCGAGGGGGGATACTTGTCCTGTACTCCACTGATTTTGGTCAAACCCTGCGTCTGTGGCGATGATTGGGGTGCAAACTGGATCCGTGGTACAGCGCTGAGTTTGCTGTCAGACGCTCCCAGTTCCTCGCTGGCGATCTACTTAAAAGAAAAAAAAAAAAGCCACAGTGGCTGCTCCATTAAAACATGTTCAGATGCTGTCAGTATGGTGCTGTTACATAGGGCCCCTCCTCCATTTTCCCACTATCCCAACCCTCTCACTCCCCCTCTGTCTCTCTCTTGAATGATTTTGTCCCTTTATCGTCTTATCGCCTTCAGCGGGTGTGGACGGTAACTTGAATGTGACTTAGTAAGACGACTTAAACTGACCACAGCCTTACTGAAAACGAACCAAAATACTCACAAAAGGAGGAGGTTAAAAATGATGCTTACTAGTACTAATTATGAAACAGACTGGTCAAATTGTCGACAAATACGTTTTCTTCAGACATTACAACAGCAGCCATAAATACACAGGCAAAACAATTCAGCACATGTGACAGTATTGACTGGATCATGAAGACCACTACAACAGACAGGAACAACGGTATACAGTGGACGCTCTGGACGCAGCTCGATGACCTCGACTTCGCTGACGACCTGGCGCTCCTGTCACACAGCCACAGCCCGATGCAGGACAAGACCACTCGCCTGGAGACCACATCAGCCGGGACAGGGCTCAAGATCAACAGGAAGGAGACCGAGCTGATGAAAATCAACACCACTGCCAACACATCAGTCACAGTCGGTGGAGAGCCCATCAGGGAGGTGGAGTCTTTCGTCTACCTGGAAGCATGGTTGACCAACAGGGAGGCACGGACCGAGACGTCACAGCCAGAATCGGCAAGGCAAGAGCAGCTTTCGTCATGCTCAACAACATCTGGGCATCTGGAGGAATCAGCATAAGAACCAAACTCTGCATCTTCAACTCCAACGTGTGAAGTCAATTTCTGCTCTACGGATGCGATACATGGCGGACAACACAGACGATGCAACAAAAGATTCAGACATTCTTCAACACCTGTCTGAGGCGCATCTACAAAATCCGATGGCAGGGGAAGATCCGAAACGAAGATCTGTGGGAGCGTGCGGGACAGGAACCAGTGGCCAAGCAGATACTGCGAAGGAAGTGGGGCTGGATCGGATACACCCTCAGGAAGCCAGCGTCCAGCACCACACACCAAGCCCTGTCATGGAACCCGCAGGGAAAGAGGAAGAGAGGCCGGCCTCGCAACAGCTGGAGGCGAGGCACTGAGGCAGAGCTGAAGCAACTAGGGACCAACTGGACTGGAATGAACAGAACAGCCCAGAACAGAGTGCGATGGCGAAGGGTCGTCGATGGGCTATGCTCCACCAGGAGCGATGGGCATAATGAATGAATGATGACATATGACAGTAAGCATGACAGTGACCATTTCCATTGCAGCATGACAGTGACCATCCCCCGTGACAGTGACCATCCCCCATAACAACATCCCCCATGACAATGACCATCCCCTATTGTCAGCATGACAGTGACCATCCCCCATGGCAGTGACCATCCCCCATAACAATGACCATCCCCCATGACAATGACTATCCCCTATTGTCAGCATGACAGTGACCACCCCCCAATGTCATGCTGCCTGTGACATGGGCAGTATTGTGTCTATCAGATGGCTGTAACTCTCGAAGGAGACAAATTCGTCGACATTCTACAACGGGCAGCATTGTGTCCATCAGATGGTGTAACACTTGGAGGAGACCAATTCGTCGACAATCTACTGTGGGCAGTATTGTGTCTATCAGATGTTTGTAGCACTTGAAGGAGACAAAGTCGTCGACAAAGTGTGCAGTAATCTGTCTTAAATGACGCATTATTTGAACTTCCTTTTTGTGAGTATTTTGGCTTGAAACTTTCTGACTTACTATTAGTGAGTAGTGGACGTGCGCGCGCCTGTTCAGATGTTGTGCTTTCAACACATGGAAGAATTTCAAGCAGTCAGTGAGCGTATCTATGGGTACAGTTTAGGCACACCAGTAACTGAAAGCAATACATGCTTAACACTGACAAGAATGGTATGTTTTCACCCGCGTTTGTTTGTCTGTCTGTCTATCAGCAAAACGTCGCAAACTAGTTCTACACCACCCTGAACGAAACTCGGAGGAAAACTAAAATGTGGCCCTAGGACGAACATCATAAGACACCTGTTAAAAAAAAAAAAAATCAGGGTAAGATAACGCCCGTCTTTCTGCCACCAATAGAGTTGCCTTTCCTCAGTTGATGGGTCAAGGTCATTATGCCATTTGTGCATGCGTCATTTGTTGGTAAACAAACGTCGTAAAAAAAACAAGACATATAGATCTGTATCGATAATTATAACAATAATAATAATAACAAAGATAATAACAATAATGACAACAATATTAATAATGATGATGATGATGATGATGATGATAATAGTAATACTATAATAATAATAATAATAATAATGATGATGATGATGATGATAATCATAATAACCATAAGAATAATGATAATAACAATAACAGTAATAATAACAACAATAACAAGAACAATAATATGTGAAGTCTGTCTGCAATACAGGCGCGCCCTTTTGTTCCTATGTTTTCTCTCTCTCTCTCTCTCTCTCTCTCTCTCTCTCTCTCTCTCTCTCTCTCTCTCTCTCTCTCTCTCTCTCTCTCTCTGATTAAAAGGTTCCACAGCGTCTGCATTACAGGCGCATCCTTTCTTTCCTATGTTCTCTCTCTCTCTCTCTCTCTCATGTGTTTGTCTCTCTCTCTCTAGAGATACCTTTTTTCTGCCCAGCTGACTGACCGAGCAAAACAGACCTGTTTGAAAAAAGAAATTAAGGGACCCAGAAACGCCATTACATACAGAGATACCTTTTCTCTGTTTATGGGCCAAGCCAATAGATCCCAGAGAGCCCATTACATACAGAGATACCTTTTCTCTGTTTATGGGCCAAGCCACTAGATCCTAAAGAGTCCACTATGTGTGTTATAAAGCGCACGCCACGACAGCTGATAGATCCCAGAGAGTCCAATATGTGTTATGGAGCGCACGCCAGGACAGCTGATAGATCCCAGAGAGTCCCATATGTGTTACGGAGCGCACGCCAGGACAGCTGATAGATCCCAGAGAGTCCCATATGTGTTACGGAGCGCACGCCAGGACAGCTGATAGATCCCAGAGTCCCAATACGTGTTATGGAGCGCACGCCAGGACAGCTGATAGGGGCACTGGACGTCTGCACTCCAGGCACTGCGTTTCCCACATTGGTCTTGGCGTTTTCCCTCTCTGATTGAACTGCCCAGCTGTCTGATTGAACTGCCCAGCTGTCTGATGGAACTGCCCGGAAGTCTGATGGAACTGCCCAGCTGTCTGATGGAACTGCCCGGAAGTCTGATGGAACTGTCCAGCTGTCTGATGGAAGTGCCTAGAAGTCTGATGGAAGTGCCCAGCTGTCTGATGGAACTGCCCGGAAGTTTTGATGAATGCAGCTGTCTGATGGAACTGTCCAGCTGTCTGATGATGGAACTGTCCAGCTGTCTGATGGAATTGTCCAGCTGTCTGATGGAACTGCCCAGCAACTGCCCAGCTGTCTGATGGAACTGCCCAGCTGTCTGATTGAACTATCCAGCTGTCTGATTGAACTATCCAGCTGTCTGATTGAACTATCCAGCTGTCTGATGGAACTATCCAGCTGTCTGATTGAATTATCCCAGCTGTCTGATGGAACTGTCCAGCTGTCTGATGGAACTGTCCAGCTGTCCGATTGAACTGCCCAGCTGTCTGAACTGTCCAGCTGTCTGATGGGGCAAGTTTGCTTTAAGCACCCCAGCAGCCACAGCTGTCCCATACAAACGGTGGAGTCACTTCTCTGAACGAGGAGTCTAACACCGATTACCTCCCTTGCTGGTTTCGGAACTTCGTCCATTCTGGCGCAGATCGGAGAGGCCGCGAAGGTTCCAAGCGGATTGTAGCAAATGTTCCACTGAAGATGGCCACGGTGAAGCAAGTGTTAAGGAACTGAAGCCATCTAAAAAGCAACATGTTTTCAAGGAATATATTCCCTACTCTTTCCGAAAAATTAAAAAAAAAAAGAAAAAAAAAGTTGGCAGTAGAATGACATCTGGGTGTCATGACCTGGATGCGGCCCGGTCCCCTTAGAGAGTAAGGAGTTCAGGGCCGAAACACTTGTCTGAGGGGGGAGGGGGGGGGGGGGGGGGGGAGAGAGAGGGTCTTCTCTGACGACCTTCTTCTGTCTGTCAAGTCTCCTTCAGTTTCTTCCTACCCCCTCTTTTCCAAAAATAAATAAATAGATAAAATAACAGATAAATATGTAAATAAATAAAAACTGATATTTCGTAAATCCTATCTTTAAAAAAGGTATCTCTTTCAGTTTGCATCGAACATTACTTCCTCTGGCAGAAAATAGTTGTCTGTCTTGCTCAGAAGTTGAAATATAAATCAAAATGAAAGCCTGCCTACAAACCCTATATACCCCCTAACATTATACAACAACAACACAACAACAACAACAAACAGCAACAACAACAGCAATAATAATAATAATAATAAAAAAATAATAATAATAATAATAATAATAGTGATAACAATGATACTGATGATGATAATGATAATAATAATAATAATAATAATAATAATAATAATAATAATAATAATAATAATAATAATGACGACAACAACAGATACAACAACAATGATGATGATGGTAATAATAATGAGAATCATAATAATAATGATACTTTAACATTTATATTCTTATTCCTGACAAACAACTTCTTTTGTTTACATCAATGAAAGTTCAAATAGACGGGAAGAAGCCGAGACTGAAACTTACCCTCTCTCTCTCTCTCTCTCTCTCTCTCTCTCTCTCTCTCTCTCTCTCTCTCTCTCTCTCTCTCTCTCTCTCTAACATATATTGTATAAATCTGTCGGGCTACGCGACTGGCAAATCAACTGTAAACTGTCCTAAGATAGAAGAATACTCTTCAAGGAATTTACTTCCTGTACATCCGATGTTTTTGGTATACCAAAAATAGTATTTATGGACAGTTTTCTATATGTCCCCGCTAGGAAAAATAAAGCTCACATCGTTCAAAGCATTTTTAAAGCGAGTGCTCACGTGATAGTTCTAGAGCCTACATACAAGCGCAACGTGGGAGGAGAAATAAACACAGGCGGATGGATATTGGTATTGTATTAGTGCATGGTTATTTACGCGTGGCTTTCCAACGTACCGTCACCCTCATGGACCAAGACAACAGATGTTCAACTGAAATAATGTCATGAAGTTGTATATTTTCATCGGTGCAATGCAACAAGTGATCGCCAAGCCTTCACGGAGCGAAAGTGCACGTCAACACAGACTGTGTGTGATATCGTCATCTTGTACTGTCGCGTAGGTGTTAAAAACCAGTGCATAGCAGATTTTGAGCGGAACGGAATAGAAGATTTTCTGCAAACAAAAGCTAAGGGATGTTTGAAGAAAAACAAAATCTGTATGAATTTACGTTATCGCGCATTTGATGTCAAAGCTTCAATAGTATTGTTTGAAAGACACGAAGAGATGATACCCATGTAAGATGCATGAGTCTAGTTCTCTATGTTAAAGCAATCATATTATTACTTACTGCAATGATTTCTGATTTTGCAGACATTACAATCTTGCATACTTCTACATGTCTGATATGAAGCATTTAATTTTCTTTATGTGTGGTTTCCATTGTTTTATGACGCCTCTTAACGGAATGTTCGGACACAGTTCACTGGAGAAAACAGAACTAGCTCAGCCTGGCTGTTTCACACGCTGAGAGGATGGCTATGTTCGTCCACAGTATCAGAAGAGAATTACTGGGCGATCCCTCCAACTGTAGTCAACGACCGTTTTAAGCAATCCTCTCCCCAGTAGTGTGACGACTTCCTCAGTTCCGTCATTGTCTCCCCTGGCCCGTACAGTGACGTAATGACGAAGTAGCACTCTGCGTCAGTATAACCTTGGCCCAGACAGTGACGTCATTTGATGAAGTATCAGCCTATGTCAGGATTTTTTGTGGCACGCGTAGTGACGTCATGTAACGAAGTGTCAGTTTAGGTCAGCATTTTCCCCTGGCCTAGACAATGAATGAAATGATGAAACATCAGCCTGTGTCATCCATCATTTTCTCTGGCCCAGACAGTGATTTCAGTGCTGAAACATCAGCCTGTGTCATCCTTTTCCCGGGTCTAGACCAGGGTAGCGTGACGAGGTATCAGCCTGTATTAGCATCTTCCCTGGTCCACACAGATTATCATGTGATGAAGTGTGATGAAGTATCGGACAGCGTGATGAAGTATCGGACAGCGTCAGCGGCCTCCCTGTGCCCCCGAGTGACGTGATGTGATGAAGAATCAACCTGTGTCGGCCTCTTCCCCGGCCTCAGCGACGCGGCGTCTGGATGGGAGGAGAGGGGGAGAGATCGGATACAGCGGCCTGCCACACTCACGCCTTCTCTCTGCGTCAGACGTTGCTGTCACTTTTGGCCCGCTGGAGCGGCGGTCTCTTCTCTCTCAACCCTTCCACCGTCACCACAGAGGGCGGGGTGTTGGAAAAAGGTCACACGAGGCTCGGAACGGGTCTTCTCCCCCTTCTTGGCCTCGAAGATCCCCGGGGCCGTGGCGCTGGACACAGAGGCTGCCACGGTGGGGATGGGGACAGGGGGAGGTTTGGGGTCACCGTGGTGGGCAGAGGGTCCTGATGATGTTTGCTGAATGGGAGGAGGGCGAGCCGGGATGGGGGGCGAACTGCCAGCCGTCTTCCCGCCGGTGCTCTTGAGGGAGGCGGCCGTGGTGGAGGAGGAGGACGGGGTGATGGTGGCCACGGGGGCAAAGGCAGGCCCCATCCCCACCCCCATGGCCAGGCTGACCGCCGGGTCGCCTGCAGCACGGCATGGCCTGGCAGCTCCTTCCCTCCACGCTTCAGACCCATCTCGCTGGTCACGCTCTCCACCAGAATCTCCGCCACACTCTCTTCGGCCGGTCTTTGTCCTTGGACCGGCTCTGAGAGGGCGGGTCCTTGCCATCCTTCCCCGACGACTCTGCGTCCCCAGGTATCGTTAAAAACCTGGGAGAGCTAGGTCATCCTGACTCGGGGTCTTAGTGTCTTTGAGTTTCTTGGGGCGAACGTCTCCACGGGTTTCAAAGGCGGACTTAAAAAGTTTGCTGCTTAGGAAACTAGCCCGGCGTTTCTCGTCCCCTCTCTTGGGCTCCCTTCTCTGCTCCGACCCTTCCTCCTCAATGCTATCGTGACGAGTGGAACCTAACGCATAGGCATCCCCGACACTACCCGAGCGCTTTCTCTCCGGAAACCCCGGCACTCTCAAACCGAACAAGTTGGATCCTGAATACACTTTGGGCAGCTTGGTCCAGATGTGACTCTGCTTGTGATCAGTCAAGTCTATCAAATCTTTGTCCTTCAGATTCTCCCGTGACCTGGACTTCTTCTCCTCGGAGATCTTGTGAAGCCGCGTGGCGAAGTCGAACTTGAAAGGCTTCTTCTTCTGCTTGGAACCGTCGGAGCTCTCGTCGGAATCACGGTCCTCATCCTCACTGGCGGAGGTGGGGATAGGGGTGGACTCCATGACGATCTCGTTGACTAGTTTCTGGTCCTCCTCCAGGTCGGCCCTGCTGGACACCAGACTGGGGTTCTTGCCGATCTTGGTCAGGCGCTCCGCGGCCACCGACTCCATGGTGCGCCTCATGAGTGGGTAGCGTTCCAGCACGTCGTTGAAGTGGTCCACGGACAGGGAGTACAGGTTGACGTAGGTCTCCGCTCTCACGCTGGCGACCCGCCGTGCGTTCGTCAGCAGGCAGATTTCTGTCACACAGAGACATAGGTGACGTTACAGGGCAGGAAACAGTTCAGGTGATGGAAGCTTAGATGAAGTCACAACTGGGCCAGTCAGATAATGTGTCACACCACAACGCAAGACGACAGAAAGGAACATTGAACAAAAGGCTGGGCAAGACTGGACAATAAAAGAAATTAGACGGGAACAGGGAAAGTAAAACAGGATAAGACCTGAAAGTAAAAACAGGATAAGACCTGAAGGTGTGTAGGAAAAGACGCCGACAGTGAACTAAGAACAGAAACAAAACCCCCGTGATTAGGATATAGAAACGTGAATGAAACAGGACAAGGAAACAAAAACCCATGATTAGGATAGAGACAACGTGAATGAAACAGGACAAGGAAACAAAAACCCTTGATTAGGATAGAGCCAACGTGAATGAAACAGGACAAGGAAACAAAACCCATGATTAGGATAGAGACAACGTGTATGAAACAGGACAAGGAAACAAAACCCCATGATTAGGATAGAGACAACGTGTATGAAACAGGACAAGGAAACAAAACCCTTGATTAGGATAGAGACAACGTGTATGAAACAGGACAAGGAACACAAACCCTTGATTAGGATAGAGACAACGTGTAAGAAACAGGACAAGGAAACCAAAAAATGACAAGATAAGTTAGGGTGCAGCAAGACATACAAGTCGGAACAACAGCAGTAATGAAATAAAAGAACAGTAAGTAGAACTAGACAGCTAATGAAATAAAAGAACAGCAAGTAGAACTAGACAGCTAATGAAATAAAAGAACAGCAAGTAGAACTAGACAGCTAATGAAATGAAAGAACAGTAAGTAGAACTAGACAGCTAATGAAATGAAAGACAGCAAGTAGAACTAGACAGCTAATGAAATGAAAGAACAGCAAGTAGAACTAGACAGCTAATGAAAAAAAAAACAGCAAGTAGAACTAGACAGCTAACGAAATAAAAGAACAGTAAGTAGAACTAGACAGCTAATGAAATAAAAGAACAGTAAGTAGAACTAGACAGCTAATGAAATAAAAGAATAGCAGTAGAACTAGACAAGGAAAGAGACAGGATAAGATTCGTCAGTAAACAAATAAATAAGATATTTAAAACTTAGGACAGAATAGAGTAAAGTAGACAAGACTAGAGAAAGTAAGAAAAAAGACATGGTCCGGAAACAAACAAAGAGAAAAAAGATCAAACGAGACAAGCAGCATGAGACTACACAGGGAAAGGAAAATCAAGACAGAAAACAACATGTTCATGCAAGATGTACACGACTTGATGTTGATAAACAATAGAAAAAGGGTTAACACAGGGCACGATAAAGAAGACTAGACAGAGAACGAATGGGGAAAAAAAGATTACAGAAAATAATGTACAGTCGACAAGAAAAGTGATAAAAAAATAAGAAAAGAAGACCAAATGCGACATAACAAGTCATCCTATGTAAGAGAACGAACACACACACACACACACACACACACACACACACACACACACACACACACACACACACACACACACAAAAAAACATGACAGTATGACAGTATGAGAACAGAGCAAGGTACGAAATTAAGAACAGACATCGAAAGGAAAATGAAGCTACGAAAAAGAAATAGACGCGGCAAACTCTATAATGCTGGACAAGGGAAAAAAAAGGCAAGAGACGATAAGCTAAATAAAGTTAGGCAAGGCAAGCTACAAAACAAAGACCAGTCAAGGACAGAAAAGCAAGGTACAATAAAGTTAGGCAAGGCTAGCTATAATAACTACCCGAGGAAAGAAGACAGGGTGGTATGAAAGCCAGGCGAGCTATGCGAGGAAAGAAAATACAGGGTGAGACAAAGTATAACAAGCATGTACACCTTGACTAGGAACGGAAAAAAAAAAACACCATGAGGTAAGATAAGGCAATGCAAGCTGTATACGATAAGATCAGGAAACGGAAAACACCATGAGGTGTAGAGAAAACGCAAGGCAAGCTGTACAAGATACGATCAGATCAGAAGGAAAAACGACGAGAGATACAATAAGGCAAGGCAAGCTCATTAAGACTAAGATCAGCAAGGAAAGCAAAAGCAGAATAAGGCAGGCATCGCAAGCTATAAAGGACCAGAGACAACAACAACAACAACAAAAAAAAAAATGAAGACAATAAAAAGCAAGGTTAGGCATGTCACATAGGACTAGCCTAGGAAAAGAAAAACAACGTAACTTTAAGACCAGCTGAGGGAAGTTGTATAAGACACACAATGAAAGGGAAACGACAACGAACGAGGCAAGACCAGCTGAGGGAAGTTCTATAAGACAGACAATGAAAGGAACAACAACGTAACTTTAAGACCAGCACCACAAGTTGATAAGACAGACACGAAATGAACAACAAATACGTAATTTTAAAACCAGCTGAGGGAAGTTGTATACACACACACACAAGAACGAAAGGAATGACAACCATGCTTTAAAACCAGCTAAGGGAAATTGTATAAGACAGACAACGAAAGGAATAACAACGTAACTTTAAAACCAGCTAAGGGAAGTTGTATAAGACAGACACGAAAGGAACAACAACGTAACTTTAAAACCAGCTAAGGGAAGTGTATAAGACAGACAACGAAAGGAACAACAACGTTACTTTAAGACCAGCTAAGGGAAGTTTTGTATAAGACACACAACGAAAGGAAACAACAACGTAACTTTAAGACCACCTAAGGGAAGTTGTATAAGACACAACGAAAGCCAGCTATTCAACACACAACTTTAAAACCAGATATGAGGAGCCACGTATAACACACACAACGAAAGGAACAGCCAACGTAACTTTAAGACCAGCTGAGGGAAGTTGTATAAGACACACAACGAAAGGAACAACAACGAAACTTTAAAACCAGCTGAGGGAAGTTGTATAAGACACACAACGAAATTAAAGAAACGAGACTGGAGAAGACAAGGCCAGGAGAACGAGATATGACGAGCCATGCTGTACACACTACACAATGAAAGAAGAAACGAGATATGACGAGCCATGCTGTACACACTACACAATGAAAGAAGAAACGAGATATGACGAGCAACGCTATACCACATTGCACAATGAAAGAAGAAAGGAGATATGACGAGCACGCTATACAGCACTACACGAGATATGAAGAGCCATGCTGTACAACAACTACACGAGATATGATGAGCCATGCTATACAGCACTACACGAGATAAGACGACAGTCATGCTATTCAACATTACACAATTAAAGAAGAAACAAGATGTGACGAGCCATGCTACACAACACAACATGAGATATGACGAGCCATGCTATACAACAGTACACGACATATGACGAACCACACTATACAAAAGTGCACGAGATATGACGAGCCATGTGTACAACACTACAGGAGATATGACGAGCCATGCTATACAACATTACACAATTAAAGAAGAAAACGAGATATGACGAGGGTGGTGCTGTACACACTAGAGAAGTCAGCCTCTCTCGGGTGGGATCAGGAGGGTGCTGCCTACCTCCCCTCTAAACGCTGCTTTACTTTCGGCCTGTTCCTGATGGAACACATACACCCTGTTCACAGCTGGGTGGACTGGGGGTGGTGTGATCACAGCTGGGTGGACTGGGGGGTGTGTGTGATTTCAGCTGGGTGGACTGTGGGTGGTGTTATCACAGCTGGGTGGACTGGGGTGGTGTGATCATAGCTGGGTGGACTGGGGGTGGTGTGATCACAGCTGGGTGGACTGTGGGTGGTGTGATTTCACAGCTGGGTGGGACTGGGGGTGGTGTGATCACAGCTGGGTGGACTGGGGGTGTGTGTGATTTAAGCTGGGTGGACTGGGGTGGTGTGATTTAAGCTGGGTGGACTGGGGGTGGTGTGATTTAGCTGGGTGGACTGGGGTGGTGTGTGATTTAAGCTGGGTGGACTGGGGGTGGTGTGATCACAGCTGGGTGGACTGGGGGTGGTGTGATCACAGCTGGGTGGACTGGGGGTGGTGTGATCACAGCTGGGTGGACTGGGGGGTGGTGTGATCACAGCTGGGTGGACTGGGGTGGTGTGATCACAGCTGGGTGGACTGGGGGTGTGTGTATCACAGCTGGGTGGACTGGGGTGGTGGTGATCACAGCTGGGTGGACTGGGGGTGGTGTGTGATTTAAGCTGGGTGGACTGGGGGTGGTGTGATTTAAGCTGGTGGACTGGGGGTGGTGTGATCACAGCTGGGTGGACTGGGGGTGGTGTGATTTAGCTGGGTGGACTGGGGGTGGTGGTATCACAGCTGGGTGGACTGGGGTGGTGTGATTTAAGCTGGGTGGACTGGGGTGGTGTGATTTAAGCTGGGTGGACTGGGGTGGTGTGATCACAGCTGGGTGGACTGGGGTGGTGTGATTTAAGCTGGGTGGACTGGGGTGGTGTGATTTAAGCTGGGTGGACTGGGGTGGTGTGATTTAAGCTGGATGGACTGGGGTGGGTGTGATTTAAGCTGGGTGGACTGGGGTGGTGTGATTTAAGCTGGGTGGACTGGGGGTGGTGTGATTTAAGCTGGGTGGACTGGGGGTGGTGTGATTTAAGCTGGGTGGACTGGGGTGGGCTGTGTGAT